>JASSUY010012498.1:0-49201 GCA_032466535.1 Forpus xanthops | reverse complement strand
ATGCTTGTGAGGTGGGCTGATGCCAACCTCATGAAGTTTAACCATGCCAAGTGCAAGGTCCTACACCTGGGTCAAAGTAATCCCAGGCACATCTGCAGGTTGGACAGAGAAGAGATTCAGAGCAGCCCTGAGGAGAAGGACTTGGGGGTCTTGGTCTATGAAAAAATGAACATGAGCTGGCTGCAGTTTGCGCTTGCAGCCCAGAAAGCCAACCGTATCCAGGACTCCATCAAAAGAAGTGTGACCAGCAGGTTGAAGGAAGTGATCCTGCCCCTCTACTCTGTTCTCGGGAGACCTCACTTGGAGTATTGCTTGCAGTTCTGATGTCCTCAACATAAAAAGGACATGGAAGGGTTGGAACAAGTCCAGAGGAGGGCCACGAGGATGATCAGGGGACTGGAGTACCTCCCCTATGAAGACAGGCATAGAAAGTTGGGGCTGTTCAGCCTGGAGAAGAGAAGGCTGCGTGGAGACCTCCTTGCAGCCTTCCAATATCTGAAAGGGGCTTATAGGGAAGCTGGGGAGGGACTCTTCATGAGGGACTGTGGTGACAGGACAAGGGATAACGGATTCAAACTTAAACAGGAAAGGTTTAGACTGGATCTGAGGAAGAAATTCTTTACTGTAAGGGTGGTGAGGCACTGGAATGGATTGCCCAGGGAAGTTGTGAATACTCCTTCCCTGGTGGTGCTGCGCTCAAGGCCAGGTTGGACAGAGCCTTGGGTGGCATGGTTTAGTGTGAGATGTCCCTGCTCATGGCAGAGTGATTGGAACTAGATGATCTTGAGGTCCTTTTCAGCCCTAACTATTCTATGATTCTATGATTTCTGTTTGATTTTAAAGAAGATAGATATATAGCAAAAAGACAGCTTAGTGAGTTGCCTGTTCAGAGATAGTAACTGGATGAATGTTTGCTTAAGCGATTACCCTGGCTACAGGGGGTAGCTAATGTTTGCAGACAAGATTACCCAGGAGTATGGTAGGTATAGTAGGATAGTAATTTTTCAGTTTAACACTTTGCTTTTGGAAAATGCTACTTTTTACAAAGTGTAAAGTTTTGTAGAGGAAATTCATCTTCAACGACAAGAATTTGTCACTGGTGAAGATTAAAGGAATTTTGAGTTATGGAAATGGAATTTCAGTTGACTCACCAGGATTTTGTTTGGAGAATCTGGCAAGTAATATATTTCTTCTTTGTTCTGAGTGGAAAAAAATGGTGAAGACACTGGTGAAGCAGAAATCCTAGTTCTTATCTAGGCTGGACTCTATTAACCCTGTGTCAACAAGAAGTTGTTTCTTGTGTGGAAATTGGCAGTCCACACACGGAAAATAGGAAAAATTGGTGGCTTTTGGACCAGGAAAAGATTATTACATATTTTTATGAGTGTGGTTTCCACTGAATGGATTCTATGTTGGATAACAGTGCTAGAAAAGGATGAGTGCATTGAATACAAGTTCATCTCTCTTGGACAAAATCAGTAGGACTCTGTGAGACCATACAGACAATGCCTCTGCTCCTTCCACTTTGAGCATGTTTTGAGCTCCTCCTTAGAAAACTAAATTGGGTGTCTTGGAATTATACTTGGGTGGGAGACTTTATATCTGTGCAAGGCTGTTGGAAAGAAACCTATGTCAACCTCTATTTAGTCTCAGCCAGCAAAGATGGTAAAAATATTTGGATATAAAGAGAAACACAGAAACACTGTGTTCTACCTGATCTTTGCTATCCAGGATATACTTTTGTTGAGCCCAGGCAGGTTGCTGGTGACTCTGCTGAACTTCAGAGCAGAGCTGAACTGGGTGTCACCACTTCTCCCCCATTCATTTCTGTGCACAGAAGTAGGAATGGAATAAAAAGGGATCAGAAGTACCACAGCTTCTGAAATACACCATTGTCTTGCATTAGTGGCTCTTTCCATTCTACTTGGGGATTATTTAAATATAGCTTATTCTTGGTGTTTTCATCATTTTATAAAGTTATATAGCAGATGTGACGGGAAAAGACATCTCATATCATATGTACATTAAATACCAGAGCAATCTTGTATACTGTTCTGTGCTCACCAGAAGCATGTGAATTTGTCCTAAATCAGCTCTTGCTAGCAGTCTTCCCTACTGGAAATTATAATTAAACGAGCTGCTCATGACACCATCATGAGAATACCTTTTGCGTGTGAACCATCTGAATGTGCTCACAGGGGGAAGAATTCAGCCCAGCAATGCTATGCATTTAATAGCTTTATCCATTCAGCTTTATAGCCTGCCATTGGGTGCAGATGTTTTATGACTTGTAACAGCTTAATGCGTCCTGGTGGATTACCCTCCAAGTTTCTCTTCATCAAAGCACTTGCTCCAGGTAAGTGGAATGTCAGATTTAAATAAAGTGCAATGTAAGAATGAGGTTGGTCAGATTTTAAACAAAGCACTCAGTGGTGTTAAGTAAAGTTTTGAACATGGCATGACATTTCCATGGCCCACCTCATAGGATCTCTACACCTCTCCTTTCAGTGTGCAAATTACTGTAGTGAAAGAAGTAAAGCAGTCATGCACTACATTCCAGTACAGCACACAGCCAAGCTAAATAATATCTGAAAATAGAGACTTAATGTTTCACTTCAATTCAAAGTCAGACAAAAGATGTAATAGACAGGGAAACACTATTTCGCTCCTCAAAGGTGAGCAGGCCCCTTAGAGGCACACTGTTCACTAACAAAGCTCTGAACCTTTGCCTCATTCCTCCTTTGCTCCTCCTGCTGTTATTCACATGCCCCTTGGGACCATGAATATCCCCAGCTCTGCTTCTTATCTCTTTCCAGAGATTTCTTCCATCTTGCTCTTCCAAACACACAATCTCCTTCTTTCCCATCTGTCCTCCAGCCCCTTTATTGTTCATTCTGGTTGCTCTGGCTTTGTGCTGGTGAAACAACTGCACCCTGTGGAATGCTTATTGTTTCAATGGAGAGCTGGCTGGTCTGGGGCTCCATGCTGGTAGTCCCCAGGGTCTTCAAGTATCTTCTTTTTTCCCTTTTGCAGAAATTTACTGGAGCAATAAATCTAGTGCAATGATGGAGAAAAACTAAGGCAGAGTATCTCTGGAGAGAGGGAGAGTTAAAAAGAACAGTACAGTGTAGTAGCAGTTGTACTACTTTTGCCTGCCTCCTGTCTTCCTGGCATGTTTTTCTATAAATCTTATCTACTATGAGAGGGGAAGGGAAAAAAAAAAATCCTTTCTGATGGTAGATGCATTGCCTCAAAAGGCTTATGGGACAGTGAAGTACAAACTTCTCAACATCTGGAGAGCCAGCACTAAGTAGGTTATCTGATGCCTAGAGTCACAAAGGTGGCAATGTAAATGATATCTTTTGCTGAGGTAGACAATGAGGCAAAGATAATCACAGTGCTAAAAAGACAATGCATGTCATGCTGAAACATAAAGAGTGAAAAACTCCAAGACCTCAGAGTGTCTCTGAGAAGAGACCTTCAGCTTTTTTTTGACAGGCTTTGCATGTTTGACTATTATTAACACAACAAAAGGTTGCACATGGTTATTACTGGGGTGGCAACCTCTCCTGAATAATTTTTTTGTTTGTTGTTCTAGATGCAATGCAAATTTTCTGTCTTTACACATTTGGGCTGTGATGTCTGGAAAAGAAGTTTTTGGATTAAAGACAGTGAGCAAGAAAGCATTCATTGATTTGAAAGGTAACAAAGTGCTTTTATTTTCAAAAATAGGGTGTTTTGAAAGTTCTGAAAGTATTACTCTATAAATATCACTGAGCAAATCGTTTGTACAGATGCTGTGCTTTGGTTATTAATTATTATCAATTATCCATCCTACTATTAACAGAGTACCTGCAAGCAAAATTTTCTATCTTTCTGGTCATCGCTGTTTGTATTTATTTTGTAGATGGTGAAGGAACCTTGGGATCCCAAGTAACATTATTGTCCTGCTTGTCTAAGTACTTTTTGGATGCCTAATTCATCAGCCTGCTGGCCTGAAATGATTCAAGCTGATCATATTTAAAGGTCTGTGACTTGTATCATGTTTTATTTCGGACTGCCAACTGTAATTCTTCACATGTATGGTATTGTTTCCGTTTTCTAGGTTTGAGAAAGATAACTCATAACAGCATTATACCTTGCAGCAGGCAGCAAAATTAAGATCTGAGGGAATTTCAGTGTATAAACTCTAATTATGCTTCCTGTATTTCATGCATGGTACACTGACAGTGAAGAAGGAAGGAGAGGGTGAATATGACTTTATACATGTCTGCTGAAAATGCTGCTTGAGTGCTCACAAAAAAAGGATTTTTATGCATTATTTATTCCTCCATAGTTAAATATATGTTGCTCACTAGCTATGGCTGGTAAACGTGCTCTTGCAGAAGGGAATCTGGTAAGAATATGATAAAGGACTTGCTTGGATGAAGCACAAATCACCACAAGACTTGGGTGCAAAAGTTAGTCTTGTGATGATGATGATCCACTTGGGGCAACTGTGGCTGTTAGTAGCATGAATTATAGCAATTGTTATAGCTATAGCATAAATGCAAATACTTAGAGTATTCACAATAGTTTTCCACAGTAAGACAAAGCAATGATAGAGGGAGGATTTTTTTGTTATGCATGTAACCCTTGTCTAAGACACTCTGTACACTTCATGAAGAGATACAGATACTTTCCAGAAGTGATTAATTTCAGTTTTAGATGTCTAAAATAAGGCAGATGGAACAGCCTATTTCTCTCCACAGAACTTACAGATTGAATTTCACTGTTAGAAGCAGGCCCAGTAGTTAAAACAGTGTGACCACCTGCGAGCAAACACAGTTCACGTGTTAGCACCCTGCCACCAGTATAAGTCAAACAAAAAGTGCCCAACTCTATAACCAGTTCTTTCAGCTGCAGCACAAGCTCTTCTGATGAATCAATGATAATTGTGCTCAAGTGTGCAGTCAGATTTCTCCAACACAGAACATAATATTCCAGTCTGTCAGGAATGTGCCCCTACCATGCAAAAAAAGTCTCAGTTTGCATCTGTGAAGTCTGTATTAAGAAAAATTCCAGCATGGCTGTGAATTCAGATTTATTTTTATTTTCACTGTTGAGATTTAGGATTTTATTATGCAAAGATGCAGAGCATTTTCTGGACATTTAGTTCCATGACTGCTTTGAAGAGAAAGACATATTTTGCCCTGTGAGATCAAGGCCTTGCACCACGTAGAATGTCTGAATAGCTGTTCCATAGTTGTGTAAAACTTTGAAATGCTTCCTGAAACTACCACTTACCCTCCCCTACTGCTTCCAGCTGCCAGACAGAGAAGAGTCAGGTGTCTAAGCTTGGCTGATTGGCCAGGCTCCATCTATAATTGATGGAGACAAGCACTTCTGAGGGAGATTCATCTGGTCTATGGAGACTGTGAATCACACGTTTCCTATCTCTTGCCCCCGGCTATTTGTTGGCATTCCTGGCTTACTTTGTGGCACCTTTCTGTTGCACTGATAGGGCTGTTTGTGGCTGCAGCATTAATCAAGCAGTTTAAATTTTTGGGGCTTAAAAAAAATGAGAAAAACACTCCCTTCCCCTATTTAAAAGTTAAATCTGTTCCTTGCCTATACTTTTTTGGAGGTGTGGATGTAATATTTTAACAAATCAACTATTTTTTAAACAGCAATAGCAATCTATACAGGGAACTGATTTAAACAAAACCCCCTGTTCATTTGCTATGTCTTGTGTGCTTTAGCACAGGCATTAAAGAATAAAATAAAAAGACACGTGTTAAACAGAATTGCCTGCTTTGTAGCACTTTTTCTTAACTCCCTAGTTCTTTCTCTGCCTCGTTCAGACCTTCGCAAGCTCTGCAGATCCTGGGGGAGGGAGTATGTACTGAATTCCTTTCAGCCTTGGTAAACATACTTTGCACAATCTAAAACAGGGTAGTGTTACACTGGTTTGCCAGACCCTTTTGAGTTCTGGAAGAAAATTAGAAAAAAAAAAAGAACAAAAAAGGAAAAAAAGGATATTTAACATTGCATTTTAGTTGAGCAGCTACAAGCTCTGTTTGCTATAGAAAAGGGGGACAATGCTCGCGAGTTTGAACTGAAAGGAACTGTCTTGAATATCTGGGCCTCCTGCCTCCCCCCTCCTTGCCTGAAGGGCTGCTAAACCTGCACTGCTTTCCAGCAGAGGAAAGGGGGCAGCGCGCTCCCCCGGCCCGGGCAGGACCCCCGTGGCAGGGAAATTTTACTGCAGATGAGAGACAGCCTTTATTTCACATTCTAAGCACATTTCTCTTGCAGAAGGGTTCAGCCTTTTGCGTTTTAATAGTACACGGATCATTTTGTTGCTGGTCTTAATTTCACAGACCCTCCTTTCTATGCTAAGTCGATGCTGCTCTCCATAGCCGCTTAGGATCTATGATAACAAGAGTAGGTATAATGAAAAAAAAATGTTTATATAAATAATAGATCTGCAGTGAGGATCAAGGGTGCTGCTTGTGACTAGACATTTCTGTGGACATCTGAGTCCCTGTAACTGCAATCTGTCTTTGGTTTAGATCTTTTTTAGAGGGAATGATATCTTCAACTAAGGTTAAATGCTTTTTTGAGATGCTTTTTGAGCCCTCAGGTCACTGACACAGAGAATTAAGTTTTTTCTCTGTGCTCAGGATGTGTGAGAGCAGATTTTCATTTTTTCTTTTTTTTTTTTTTTTACCCCAAATGCACTAATTCTTAAATTACCTGCCACGGTCACCTATCTCATACCCTTTTGCAAGCAGCTTGCTGCATTTCATATTTGGAATTCAAGCTGTTGGCAACTAGCCACAGAAATGGCTCAGTCTCTGTTCCTCAACTGACCAAATGTAACTAGCAAAGAGGAGAGGGTCTTTGAGAGTCCATGAAGGATTTGCTTTTCCCTGAGAGAGGTAGCAGATAAACAGGATTAGAATATTTACGCAGTCCTGAAATCTGGGTTGACTAGGTCTTGCCCAAGGCATCCTTGTTTAGCTGCAAGGTTTGATTGACTGTGCAGTGTCAACATTAGCTTTCTATGCTCACTTTACACAAACTAGTTATCTGAATGTAGGTAGCTCCAAGAGCAAAACATATGGTCAGGTTTTTTACCTGATTTGCTGCTAATTGGCTCAGCCCGAAGGCTCTGCTGTATGATTTGGGAAACACTATCCTTACACTGCATGAAGAAGTAACAAGCAGTATCCCAGTTCTCTTGAAGTTCAAGCCTTAGTTTTATTATTGATCATGTCTTAATATAGGGAGGAACTGAATTCAGTGACAGATTTGCCTGTGTCAAAGGTTTCATGAGGGCTTGGCTTGCCTGAGCAGTGAAATGGCTTCAGAATAAGCACTGTGGCTGCAGCAGAATTTGTGTGTGAAAAAACCACGTTGGGGCTGAGATTGCTCAGGAAGCTTCCACTGACGGCAGCTCTTCCTCCTATCTTTTCTACAACTCCCTTCTCTACCTTGGCAGGTGGACCTCCTTCCTCCACCCTAGTTGCTTTCCTTCCCCTGTCAGCACATAAATCACTTGCATGGTTGCACTCTCAACCAGGCCTCCCAAATAATCTACTTAAACCAACTAACTCACTGCCTTCTTTCCAGGAAAAACCAAGCAAACAAGCAAACAAACAAAACCCAACCAAAACTGTAAAAAAATATAAGAACCACTATTTAAAGGAAGATCTGACACAGCTCACAGCACAACCGCAAAAAATGCTAAGGTGGCACAAATGAAGGGATCATAGCTGTTTATGTAAGGAGGCAATGTGCGTAGATTACACAGCATTATCTTACACAGCATCTAAAAGCCACATGGAAATGTAGCCTGAGACTGTGATTTGATGATAAAAAATAATTAGTGTCATTTCTGGCCTTAGCAGTTGATTTTGTCTCTCTGCTCCCATCTTTATTGTTTTCTTGTTTGGTTTTGCCTTTTATTTATTTATTTATTTTTTAAATTGGATCAGTTTTCCAGTTTGGTTTGTGGAGCAGACTTGCAAATGGTTGTGGTGATGAAAACAGGAACAAGCAGCTGGGAGCAGGGGGAAGGGACAGTTTAAACCAGTGCTGCTACCGAACATTTGGTGTCATTGACTACAGCCTCAGCGTTTCCCTGGATAAGCAGTAGAATGATATCTTCTCATCTAGTGACATCTCACAGGTTATCTTAATTCTAGTTAGATACACTTGTCTCTATGTTTATTTTGTTCTCTATTGGAACTGTGCTATGAGCAAGTTAAAGATATCAGGCTCAATTGTTTTATGCTATTGCCATCAGCTCAAGGAGAACACAATCTTATTTAGCTTTTCTGGGCAATTTCTTTGAGCTAATACCCAGAAAACTAGAACTAGGCTGCAAGGAAACAAGCAAGACACTTAGCTTTGAATGGCTTGTCTGGACTGCTCACTTGGGAACAAGAATGAAAAAAATAAACTACAGTTTATCACAAAAGATCTTTGCCTTACTGCAGTGGTAAAAGTGATATAGCAAAAACATATTGATTCTCTGGGTGACTGATAAAGCTACAGCACTGAAAGGATTCCTCACAGTAAATCCGAGTTTAATTTATCCATCCAAATGCCTTGAATAATGCAGCCTTAGTCTGCTGGTCACCTATCTGTGGCACTGTTTAAGATGATGATAGGCCTGTTTAGCCATGATAGGATCCTGAATTGTCTGGCATCATGCTAATTCCCAGTAGATTCCTTGTGAAGAATCACATCTAGAATGATTATCTGAGAACTTGCCCATTGCACAACAATAGAAAGGCTCTTTATTGTTTCTTTTTTTGGCTGCTATTCTCAGCTTGGTGGAACTACTGCTGAATTTTCATTAAACCAGCACACTTGCATGTGCACATGACACATACACATGCACTTTAGGCTGCCTGGCAATATGAGCTCATTGTATATTCATTACGTTTTCCTTATGACAGAATCCTCTTAACCAAGGCAACTAGGAAGTACATTGTGCCGAAAGATTTCTCTCGTGTATGTGTGTGTATGTGCACATGCATAAGGATATGCGCACACATACAGAATGAAAAGCGTTAGGTACCCTAAAGAGCAGTCTCCATCTATCTCTGCGTGAACTATATCATACCCCACAGCCCTGCCTCCCCCCCCTCTCCTGTGTAGGATAATAATGTGGTGGAAACCTTGTGTCTGTGGGGGGAAGGGTTTAAAAGCATCACACTGAGGCTGGGCATTCTGCCAGGGGGAAGGGACAGAAGTGAAGTGCGCCTGGAGGTTTTCTTTTTTTAGACAGTGATTACTGAAGAGAAAGAAGGCCAGTCATCATAGGAGTACAAAAAGACCAAAAAAAGTATTTACTGTGAGCTATTAGCAAATACTGGTCTCACTTTAGGCAAGAATTCCTCACCGGAGCTAAAAAAAGGCACAAAATGGTTTTGCTTAAAGAAGATGGTCCAGTCTCACAAGCTGTTTCAAAATTACTGATGAAAATGAATGCTATCTCTATAATTTCCTTCTTTCATTTCCCAAACATGCACATATATATTCACAAACATAAAATGTATGCCCTTAATGTCTTAAGGAGTTGAAGAAAAGGAAGGTTCAGAGGGGATGCCTTTGAAAAGGAGTGATTTATTTTTACTTAAAAAACCAAAATTCAGTTCATGCAGGTCCCCTCTGAGAGATGAAATAACTGAGTTATAGAAATATCAGGTCAGTAACTCTCATTTGCCCTAAGCTCTCTACAGAATCATTCAGCTTCTTGTTGCACTGAAATGTGGAATATTTATACAACTCAGAACCACTGGCATCAGAGACAAAAGCCTCGTGCCTTGTTGGCAATGCAGGGTTTTGAAAAACCTCTTGATGTGTTCGTTTTTGGGAAAAAGTCCCCACCAGGCATGTGAAGCTTGTTGTACTAGCACGTGCGGACAAGAATATCTAGAAGATTGTATAGTCTTTTCTGTACTTAAGGAAAATCATAATTATAAGTTTTGAATTCACATTCCTTGTTAGATGACAGCATGTTTAGGAAGCGTATGTCCCTGTTTAAGCTTCTGACTTTTGAAATTAAATTAGGCATGGCACAGGGAGGGCTTGGGCAATGAGGGAATACTTTTTGGCAAGTGAATTCAAAAGTGAAATGCCAGATTTGCCAAGCATTTTTCCAGGAATGTATGCATGATTTGCATGTCCCCACTCAGCCTCATAGCACATCCTCAGTGTGAAACTGATGGGGAGTGGTAGGGAAATGGCAATGGTGACAGAGAAATTGAGTGCAACATGAAAAATATTTGGTTTTCCTTCATGCAAACTACTTGAGGCTGGTGAATCAGTGGTTTTATTCCACCCAACCTGCCCCAAGGAGAGTCTTCTGTCCTCTTCCCTTTTTAGTAAACACTTAAAGCTGAAACTGTTATCATTGCATCAGCACTGGTTGGTGAACCTCAGAAGGAGGTATCCAAAATTTCTGAAGCTAATCCAAAAGCACGACAAAGCATTTTCATTTAGAAATCAGGCTAAAAATTGTTCAAGATCATAGTCTCTTGTGAGATTTCTATTATTACATGTGAAGAAAGTATCAGGAGACTGTTCTTGTGTATCATCATTGCAGTAATTCTCACTGCAGGATTTGCAGTTATGTGTGAATATTAAAGTAAATAAATAGCTGAGCTAAAATGTTCTGAGTTCATTTTAGGTTATAGGCAGTGGCTCTGTACTTATGATGCGCTTTCTGAACTGTTTTCTTTGTCCTTAGGCTCTGATTTAGCAAAGCATTTTAAAGCGTACTCAAATGTAAGCATCTGGATTTTCCCATCAAAGTCACTACTCTATTCACATACTTAAAGCCAAGCAGGTGTTAGAGATCTTTTTTCTAGGTAAGTGATGCAGAGGAAGGTCTTCAAAATTGAGTCAGAGCTGCCTACAGAGGAAGCAGGAGAATCTGCCCCAGGCTCCCTCCACTTACTGAACATTAGGAATTCTGACTTACTGCTCTTCCTCAAAATATTCAGCATTCCCACTGAGGAAGGGGACCAATTTCTAGCAAGACTGTGAAGGTTTTGTGAAGATTGCCCCTAATTAGTAAGTTGTCCTTATGTGGCAACCAACTGCAGGATGTAAGGATGACAAGTATCAAATCCAACACATGGGAAACAGCTCAGTGCCGTCGGTGAAGCCCCAAAGTCTCTTTAATTTTTACAGTAGAGTGAAATATTTTTTATGCTTTGCAAACATGGGAAGTGGTTGAAAACTTGACTTTTGGAGGAGAAGTGTACCATGTCACAGCCCCCTGTTGGAAAGCAGTAGTTTTCTTTTGTAGTGTTCAGCTTTATTGAGAGACCCCCAGACAACTTTTGGCATGGATAAGGGCATACATAGAATCATTCATTGTTTTCTGGAAACCTCATAATATGAGTGAAAATGCAAATAAATCAAAGAAGGAATGTCATGAAGAAATAAGAAGAATTGGTTTATGACAGAGGATTAAACGAATCAAATTTATCTAGCTTGTCCAACTTAAATCTCAAATCATGATGAATTAAACACTTTAAGACTGTGAAGAGCAAGGAGACACATTATTTAGAGGTTTTTAGAGAATTATCTCTGGAAATGCCAGGATGAAAGTAAGCAGTAGGAGATACTGGCTGATTATTAGTAGAAATGCTCTACAGTGATACAGAAGAACAGGTTAACAAAAGAAGTAGCTCAAATAATTAAAAGTGGATAGGACGAAACATTGGAAAAATATCAAAATTATATTTTAATACCTCAGTTGTCACTGTGATGATATCCCTTCTAGAGAAGAAAATTTCACTTACACTGGACTGCGATAGTGGTTCATCTTTTCCATTAATTTGCTTCTACTGTCTATTTTTTTGCTCAGAAATGTGTATTGATCTGATGTGTAAGATTTGGTTCCTAATCGGTGATGTCTCAGCTGGTACTTTTTCCTCCCTTCCCACAGAGAGTTCTGAGGTGCCTATGGTATAGGCCTTTTGTCAGTATTATTCTGCTTCATCCTGTCTGATGTATGTAATAAGAATGCTCAGGACTGATGATGAGACAGTGCTGTCAGTAGCATTATAAGCTGTCACAGAATCATAGAATTGTAGACCTTAATAGGACCTTAAATATCATCTAGTTCCAACCTGCCTGCCATGGGCAGGGACACCTTCCACCTTCCTTGGCCAGGTTTCTCAATGCTCCATCTAACCTGGCCTTGAAGGACCAGTTGCAGAAACTGGGGACCAAAGAGGGCTGTTTAATCACCTATTCTGGCAGCCGCAACTGATTCTTATTCTGTTTCAGATTCTTATTCAGAAATTTACCTACGTTTGTCTAAGCTTTGTAAGATTAGCCTGTGCTTTAAATGCATTTCATTGACAAGCATGCTATTTCCAAAAGTCTTCTGTTTATCTACTCTAATTTCTATTATATCCTATATTCTAAAAGTAAGGACACTTCAATATTTGCTGCTCTTATGTTCCTTCCTTACTTCTCTGAACCACACCACACACTCTCCATCTCTCCCATCTTAAATGATCCTCTTTAGCAGAATCAAAAATATGTCTCAAGAAGTCCAGCCTCTCCTTGCCTCTCTCTTCTTGGCTCTTCCAGTATGTCAGTATCATATATGCAGGGACATATAGATCTTATTGGTAATAAATAGGATATGAATCTGAACATAATGACCTGGGCCTGGGTCCAAAAATACATACTGCCATGTTAGACTAGACCTCTCAGCTGATAATATAAACCACTTTTCCTCATCATCCTCAGGTGTATCCTGGGAAAAAGGCACAACTGAAAGGCTGTGCAGTGTGAGCAAGAAAATTAATTCTAGAAGTTGTTTTCATTAGCCATACCAAGTATGTGCAAATGACATCTACTGCCTTTAGCATAAGTTTTGCAGTTGCTGAGGTACTGGGGAGACAGGGCATTCTCTCAGGTAAGGGCAGGCAAGCCCCAGGAGCCAATCCAGCTCCCACTCAAAGCTGCCATCTGGTTAGTGTTGCTGTTAGCAGCTCAGTTATTCCTGGCATATTAGAGGATTGAATATTACTACCGAGATGTCAATAAATTTCTCAGCCTTCTTCTACTGCATAGGAAGACTGAACCTGTTAAAACTCAAATACATCACAACTTGTTTCTTCTTTCTGATATGATTTGTTGAGTTGTTGATCTTTTTTTGTTTGTTTGTTTGTTCAATTGTTTGGGTTTTTTTGTTGTTTTTTTTTTGTTTTTTTTTTTAATTTTGCAATTCTGCCCATGCCCACTTCCCAAAAGCTTCATTTCAAGTTTGTGACAAAAGTCACAGAATGCCTCATTACTTAGAGGTGATGGCTTCACTTCCATTTTTGAATGTAAGGATGTCTTCCATCTTTCTAAGAGAGGAATAAAGATCCAAAGTGCTATGATCATCTGGTTCATCTTCCTTCTTCCCAACAGTGGGAACTGAAGCTATACTGCTTTTCTCCAGCACCCGTCTTTTAAAGTCAAGTAGTTCAAGCAGTTAATTTTGGTGCTTCTGATCACTAATGAAAACTAAAAAGAATTACTCACCAAGGTGGTCATAAAAATGCCCAATCTGAATGTCAGTAGAAGTCATCAGCTTGTGCATGGAGTTTGAATTTTGCCTGCACTAGCACATTCTACTTCTGTTGAACTGCATCCTCCATCATATTTCTTAATTTTATTTTAATTCCTTAATTCTTTTTTTAGTTTTACGCTTTTTTTGTTTTTCCTGTAAGAAGACATTTCATGATGAAATGCAAAATAAATGCATTTTAGCTTTGTCCTAGTTTCAGTGTGTTCTCACAGGTACCTATTTACTAGTTCAGCACTTCTGTTTCACTAGATAAAAGGACCTTGCAAGCATCTGTTCCCTTGCCCCAACTGTCTCACATACTACAGTGGAGACATCCAAAGCAGCAGGACTTCAGGGAGGGCAGCCAAACTTCCCTGATGATCTGGCAGCCACAGCAAATACTGACTTAACTTCATGTGCAGTGAGAAAGGGTTGAACATGCTGGTTAGATGCATTAGCTGTGTGCATACTCATGCTTGTCTATGCAAAGGAGTTACAGAAAGAAAATAAATAACTGCCCTTGTGAGTGGCAAGGGTAAATGAGACTACTGGTGGAAGATCGCTTGTGGCTCATCTTGTCACTGTGGCAATGTGATTTCTATAACATACCTACAGTTTGTAGCACATGGAACCATTATATAGTGTACAAGCCTGACTGAAGTATACCATTGTTTTCCCACAGTCTCCTTAATCTTAATCAAATTAAGCAATTTGGTGTTCTTAGTACATTTGGCATATGCAACCTCTTCCCAGCTCTTGAGTGGATCAAATTCTGATGTCTTTACTTCTTTCCCTATCCTTCCCTAAGGAGTGCATTTGGCAGACACCATGGCAAAACTGAGCTGCATTGAGCCTTGTAGGATCTAGCTGGACAGGGAAATGTCATGGTGCCAAATCATGGATTTTTACGGGAGTCTTGTCCATATAAAAATGGTAAAGCAAAAGTCACATTGGTGCCCTCAACATCAATCTTTGCTTTATATCACCACTTACATCTGTGAGAAGCACAAAGGCTCAAACATCTGGCATAGTAGCTGGCACCACCCATTACCTACTGGTGCAAATCCAGTAAGATCAGAGGAGGAAGCAAAATTTTAAACAAGAATGCGATGGATGTCCTGACCATTGTTAACATGAAAATAAGGTTTCTTTCTGCCTCTGCTTTTTCAGTCCCCTAAGAATGAGCATTAGTTTATTACTGAGACAACTGTCATTCTGGAAATTAAAGAATATAAGACAAACCCCAAGTCTGCTTTTGTTATTTAAGGAAAATACTTTTACCATTTTCTGAGTACATATGGCAAGCAAATGCATACAATTATTTTTGCTGGTATCTGAAAAGTGAAAATCACAAGCTTTATGGAGGAAAGGCTTTTTCATTACAAAGTGTGTGGACAATGACTAGCTGCAGCTTATTGTACTTTATCCTTAAGCTAGCAACAATTCTCTTACACTGAAAGGCTGTTGCTGGTTTAGTTATTGGTTATACCACATTTGAAACAAATGGTTTAACTACAATTTATCCAAGTCTATAATTATTCAAATTGCTCAAGGAGCTCTGTAGGTTCCATCCCAGCTGGAATTCTTTTTCCTACTTATGTAATTTTTTTTTTCATTGAAATTCTTAAACAAAATATACATTATTTTTGATTTCAAAACAACTTCATTTACTGGTTCAGTTGTCCCCATTAGTCTCTCTGTGCCATACTTCTCTAGCAGCCTCTGCTAGAGAAAGAGGTTTGGTTTTTCACTTTATGTTTCTTTCTTTGTTCTTTTCTTTCTGTCTTTTCTACCCCCATCCCCCCTACTCCCCATCACCCCACCCCAGTCAATAATTGACCTACAGGAATCTACTCAAAGCTGAAGCTTGAGAAACTGTGGGAATCTGGAACGTTTGCTGCATTTCCGTGAGTGTTAATAGTTTAATATTTATAATTTTCCTCTATTTCTTGAGATTTTGACTTGGAATTTGGAAAAGAAATAAACAGCTAGTTGTAAAAAAATAAAACTAAACCCCAAAATCAAAACCAGCACAAACCCAACAACAGCTGGCTCTTTGAAAAGGCAGTGTAATGAGTTTCTGCCTTCTTGGATGCCTATGTGTTGCTAACATTCCTGTTGCTCTTGTTAAATGGAATTCCTATACCTGTTGGAAGTTTTATGTCAACTGCTTTAGAAAGTTGAAACCCATTGCTTCATGATGTGAACAGAATCCTTTTGGTCTTTCATATCAACGACTTATTTTTCTGTCCTTCTTAATCAGAGTGTGATTCTTTAGGTGCAGCATAACAAAATGTGACAAGCAGTAATGGAGCTATTATGTAGCTCCAAAGTGAATACTGACTAGTGAAGAATTCATAGCAGATGAAAAGGATCCCAGCCTCCTTGGTGTGGGGAATTGTATATTTCATTATATATTTAACTAGTGGCCACTGACAGTATGATATCTTGTAAATTACTATAATTACAAACTAGTGCTACTCTCTGGGAAAGCCCAGGATGTTACTTGGGATTACAGTGTTGCTTGTCCTACTACCTTCAGTGTTTCATCAGGACTGGTACCATTACAGTTGTCATTTTGCTGTTTGCATTCATATTCACTTAATTCCAGTCTCTTTCAATCATTGTTACTAAACTATGAGGCCTAGAATCAGGATTTTATAGTATTCCATCTTAAGCTTGTTTCAGAAGTCAAACTGTAAAAAGTGTTAATATCTGACTGGCTTTCCTGCAAGAATATTGCCTGCAAAACCTATACTTGATTACAAGTAAATGTAGAACAAATAAGCAGGTCAGTGTTTTTTTGGACCTCAGGCACCATCTAACTTGTTAAATCAAAATTAAAAGGAAGCTTGACTTTTCTATCTGCTTGGAAGGAGGACATTATAGGTGCCATGAGGATCCAACCTGAGGTCCCCCTGTCCTATTGTTAGTTTTCTGACATAGACCCATAGGTGGAGGATGCTGACAGGTTTACTTATGGGAAAATAGAGTTCTGAAGTAGAGACATTCCTACTGATCTGATACTGGAGTGTTCTTGCTTAGATCCTCTTTCACATGGTGGTATAAAATGAGACCCCTCAGTCCACCAGGCTTGTTTACAAAAAGAAATCCAGGGAAATTATCTCATTGTCACAGTTTTTGGAAAACATAACGTGCTAGAAATGGAAAAGTTAGAATTGCCTATCCTTTTAATTTTCTATTTCTGTTTGAAATAATATAGCTTTCAAAGCTAAGATTCAGTCATTGCTGCAGCCTGGCGTAGTCTGGTGGCTTAACTAACACATTACACTTGACATTGGCAGTGGACTGGGAACACACCCTGTCAGTCATCATGTCCCTTCTGAGTGGTGCTGAGTTGAACAGCTTCCACCTTAGAGGGAAAAGCATTGTAAGAGAATCAGCCGTGATCAATGAAGTGTAGCCTTTAGCTGTGTCTACAATGCATAGTATTCCTGAAATTGTTACATTTGCAAGGAGGGTAAAAATACATATGGGATTACATGGCAAACTTGAACCAGAAACCTTCTCTGCATCCGGGTATATGCAATTCATTTTATCTCTTTTTCTGCATATAGCTAAGTGTTAAAATATCTGCTTCTTTGACCTCTAAAACAGTTTCAGGAATTATTTGACGGCATTATTTTCAAACTCAGACTTGTGCATCCTGTAAGTTGCTCTACCCAAGGGGGGATATGGAGATAAACAAATCAAAACATCCAAGGCCTTTGTGTAAAGCCTTGCAACCAGCTAAAGTTTAAAACAAAAAAGCTCCATAAACAGGTCCTCTGATGTAAGGTCATTGTAGCCTAGCCGTGAGTGGGATCGGAAAAATTCCCGTTATTCATTTTAAGTACACAGAAAGACACAGATTGATTTAAATTAAGTTTTATATAGAATGAATGTGTTCAATACAATTGCTTCCATTTATACTAGCAGAAGGGAAAGGAAGTCTGGGTCTATTTTCCCTGCCCTGAATTTTCTAAATAGTTTAGTAAAACTAACATGTCTATATCTCTTATTATCACTTTATTGTGGTAATGTTTTATAAGCAGGAATGAAATTTTTTCGGCAACGTCCCTGCTGGAAAGACTGTTCCCATTTCACAGCCAGGGAGCTGAGGCATGTAGGTCAACAACCTAATCCAAAGCCCAATTTTTAGCTCTCTTATGAAAGACACTTGAATTATTTCATTGTGAACTGAAGATAGGTTTGCTTACTTCTAAGCCAGAACACATTCCGTAATTTGTCTGTAAGGCAGCTGTGCCCAAGCACAGCTCTCAAGGGGATGGATGTACAATAAAGCTTTAGCCTTAAGTGTCAGTCTTGCAGAAGTTTCTTTGCATCGCTGTGACTCTTACAGCCAATTTGGTTTAGGGTGCTGAAACCAGCAGCAGTGTGGAGGTCAGTTTCTAAAACACCAATAGGGTTAGCACAGAGCTGGTATGGGGGCTGTGCCATCTGGAGAGAGATATTGGTGACTCCCACCTTCTGGCTTGTTCTGGGAGCAGCAGGAGCTTCTGCCTCATACAGATGCAATTTAATGATGATAGAAAATGGTAGCATATTGTTTCTGTAAGAGACAGTCTCTCATGGATCCCACAGCGTTCTTACCAGCATGTTTAACCTCTAATCTGGGAAAGAAAAATACCATCTGGTACATACCATCCTTGAAAGGTTGCTGTCCCCTGCCTTGATGTGTACCTGGAGAGCTCATGTAAGTGCTGTACTGAGTTATCCATGCTGAATGAACCCGCCTGGGCCTCAGAAGAAGTGAAGCAACATTAGTGTGATGCACTGTCTGAGTTAATACAGCTGACTTTGAAGCAGTGCTAATGAGCTCTGCAGAATGCCATATTTGCCTGGCTATGCTGCTTCCAGTAGTGGAGCTGGCTTATTTAGAGCCCACTTAGATATCTGCCCAGAACTACACTGGGCCATATTGGCAGATCCATAAACTCCTAATGTTTAATAAAGCATATTTTGTTTCTTCACTTTATTTAATTCATCAGAGAAAATGTCAAACTTTCTGTTCTAAGGAAACTCAGCTTCCTTGTTTGCTTAGTCATGCAGTGTTAATCCTATTTGCTCTAGTAAGTTGAGAAGGGCTCTGGCACTTGCTGTTAAGCTCTGACAACCCAGACTCATGACACCTGCCAGACTTAACATATCACCTTTGCAGTCTACACATTACCTCTGTGTTTTCTGTGTAGCAGATAGGAAGGGGCTGTGTGTCCACTCTCAATCAAAATCTGTAGTAAACTGGCCTATTGGTTTAAATCCCCAACATTTTCAGCACATGCCCCTAGGTAAACCTGACTGTAATTGCCATAAACTGAGCTGCTCTGTTACTGGCCCAGGTCAATTCATCTCTCCTTAGGCAACCTGCTGACTTGAGCTCTCTGGGATGATCAGACTGATGCCAAACATGATGTGGAAACTTGATTGGCCAAGAACACTGTAGCCCCAGGCTTTTGGGCACCCACCCTCCTCGTGAGAAGCTGGGATCACAGGCATGGTCTACCACAGCCAGCTTTCTCCTTAGAGGTGACCAAAAACTACTAATGTGCTTCTAGTCTTGAGGGAAGGCTGTTGAATCAGTTTTCAGTGAGCAAATACAGAAAGGCCTTGGATTGACTTTGATGGTGAAAGCATTACCACTGCATGAACACAGCTCATTCTGCTACCTCTGTGAAAGAGATGAGGGGAGACTTACAGATTGGAGTAAGTACAGACCTCATGAGTTACTGCTGAACACGTAAATTAGAGCTCCAAGACCATTGGTGGCATCTGTCTGTTGCAAATAAGCATTCCTTCCTCATTCCAGTTCTGCAGTTCTTTATTATTAAGGTGTCATCTCAGAGACAAACTGAAAATATGAGATAGACAGAATTAAAAATGAAGCTGCATTACTGGTTTTCATATGCATAGGGACAGAACTAACTGACTGCTGCATTGGTCTGTTTGGAAATTGTTGCCCTGTTACTGCTTTCATTCCTTCAGCAGGTTGCCAATAGAGCTGTTTTGATTTTAAAAGATTCCTCATATACATGCTAAAATGTGCTTGCTTCATTTTTTTAAAAATGCCTGTAAAATAGCTTGGAAATAATTGTTCCTGATGTTTAATTAGGTGATATTTGAAAAGCACTTTGAAAATGAAAAATGGAGTAGAAGTGCTAAGTATTCTTGCCTAAGGTTGATTAATTATGGACAGTAAATTTTACATTAGCCAATGTGATAAATGTGAGCAAGTAGATTACATAATCCATTAAAGGAAACCAGGAATATTTTTCCCATTTTCCCTCCACATATGGATCTGGGAATGATAATCTGGAGGTTGGAGAATTTTATCTGCTTTGTAGCTTCTTGTCACATTTTTTATTCCATACTACTGAAGACTTTTAGTAGAGAATTCAGATTCTGGCTTTTGAGAGCCAGCAGAGGGGCAATCCAGGGCATGGGAACCTGCTGGGCTCCTTCAGATGGTTCCGCTTTCAACTTCACAGGAAGTTGTTAGACAGTGAGGCTACATCTATATCAGTAAATCAAACATGTCCAGCTCTCTGCCACTGAAGTCACCTGGCACTGAACTGCCCTCATCCGCACGATTAAACATTTTTACCCTGTGAGAATGAGGTGGTTGCATTAAGGGAGTCTGTTGGGAAGAATCCCTGTCCTGTGCTTGCTCAGGAAGTCTTCCTGGAGATTGCCTGGGTGCGTGCAAGTTGGCCAGGGTCAAAACCATGCTAGAAATTTAACAGTGGAGATGATGGAGGCTCAGTGCCTAAGCATTATTTTACTGGTACAGATATAGCCTAAAGGGCTTCAGCATCTGCCTTGAGTATTTACCTCTGCTGTCTTCAAGGCACCTTCAAGAGATGGAGGAGGACAAAGCTGCTTTTCTACAGGCCAAATCATGTCATATGATGTACATGTTTTCTGACCTCTCCCAGCTGTGTCTGTTTTGGTGCAGCAATAGTGGTATCTGGTCTTAAAGGGCTGATGAAACTAACAACCCAACTTCACTTGCACAGAAGAATAGATGATAGATTGCAGGAACACTTGGAGTTTTAGGCAGGTTTTAAGTGGGGCTAATGTATAAAGAGCAAATGTTCCTATCAAACCTAGACCAAATATATGAGAGGTCTGTGCTAGTTCTTGCAAATATGATAAGTGCCTTGAATAAACTGACAATCACTTACCTCAGATAAAAAGTCTGGAGAAGCCTGTAGAATAAAGGCAGAAAAGGAAGAAAGGAAACGGCATGAGAGTCTGTGGAAAATACAAAGAGCATCTGTGCTTTTTTTTTTTTCCCTTTTTTTCCTCTATATGACAGTTTGCTTATACACTGTAGTGCTGTGATCTAAGACTGAAGGAGTAAGTTTTCTCCTTAGAACAGGGGATCAGATCAGTTGTTGACATTGGCACTCTGGAGTTAGCATAAAGAACTGATCTGAAACTGTTGGTTTAAAAGGGTATTATCCTGAGATATGTGAAAACGAGTGACTAGTCATAAACATTGTTGACTTACAAGAAAAGAGGTGGCATATGTCCAAATATCATCACTTTAGAACCAGCAATAAAGTCTCTGCTGCAAAGTATACTGGAATAGTGGCAGTTGGGTCTGAAAACAAAATATAGAAGCCTTGTTTTTTCAATCCAGGTGTCAGATCCTAAAACGTTAGATTCTAATCTATTTGGAAAAGATTGTCACGTGTGCCTGAAAATGACTCCTGACTACAGAGCTTCAAAGAGATAAAGTCTTTACCAAAAGCTCTGGTTCTTTTAGCTTTAGTGAGCAAGTTACAGAGAGAAAGGGTACTAAGGGCAGATTTAGGCATGTGGAGCTTGAGGCAAAAATAGGGGCCTTAGGCTTAGCCTTTGCAGCCTCTTCAAATTTCCCTTTCTCTTCATCTCTTTGCCAGACTCAGCCTGGTGGAGGGAACTCTGAGAGGGGTCTGTGAGCCTGAGTGTGGTACCTGGTCTGCAAATACAGGGGAAAGACTTAGATTGTGAAGGCACTGCTGGAAATAAGGAGCTGTTAGTTTGCCTCAGGAGTCCTGCTGAAAAGGTGTATGCTTGCTTCTTCCCTTGTGCCTGTCCTCTCACATCAGTTTCCCACACCAAAACATTCCTGTTAGCACTTAGGTGGCAATGTGATGCTTTTTGATAAGAAAAATAAACAAAAAAGTTCTGCAGAGTGCTTTAAAACATCTCTGAGGAAATGTTTAGCTGATTTCGAAGGAGCTGATGAAATGGCAAATAAGCTGGTGGTTAAGAAGCTTGCATGCATGGTGTTTATTGGAAGGAAGCAATGAGAAAGAGAGATATTCAGAAAAGAGAGCCAAAGTCTGAGAAGAAAGCACAGACACTTGGAGGGCAGAATCTTTTTAATGTTGAAAAGGAAAATCCATACAATGTACATCTTCCCTGTTGTGTTATTTTTTTTTACTCATAGAAACTTCTGAAATCTAGTTAACTGAAGGCATGCTATTTAGCACCCCACTTTTGATTGATCATTCTCTCAAGAATGTGTGAATGAGATGCCGAGGTGTAAACAGGGACCATGGGACATACATCTATGGTAAGCTACACATACCCATTCTATTAGCATAATTCACTTTTGTCAGGTGCTTTATGCAGCATTTCATTTATTTTAGCAAGTTTCTCAGTTTCAAGAGCTTCAAAACACGATATCAAAGGAATTTAAAGTTTTCCTTATTTTGCACCATGAATTTTTTTAAGATATAATATGTGATGGTATCTGCTTCACAGTGCTATGCAACTTGGTCACAAGCTATCACAAGTGACCTATAAACCAGATTTATTTGACACTAAATTAAAGCTGAAAACAACTTCCCAGAACCCTAGAAAAGGTAGTGAAACTCTATATACTCACTCCTAGGAGGCATTCACACACACAAATATGCATACTTTTATGCACAGATATCACCATGTATCATATTCTTGCTGACCATCTGTTTGCTTACTGTGAGCTCTGAGATGATTCAGTTGCTATGCCTCTGGGGAAAGCACTGGGTAAGACCTGCATGTAAATGTGCAAGGACTCATTTGGGGTTACACTAACTGCTATGTGCTGGAACCTGACATGCTATACCTGGATCCATCTATCCCATCAGTCCTCCTGGTTGAGCAGTCAAGATGTCTAAGAGAACCATTACTAAAACTGGAAAAGCAGAGCCATCTTACAGCAAGAGAGTGAACAAATAGACAAATACAAATTCTGTCTGAGTTTAGGCTGTCTGCAGGAGCTGGGTGGGGTTCAGGAGCACACAGAAAGCAGCTGGCTTTTGGTATCGCTTAGCTCAGAGGAGCAGATATAATTGCCATGTCTTTGTGGGACAAGGCAGAAGTATACAAACAATGGCTGTAGCTACTTTTATTTAGGTGGGAATCATCACTTTGAAAAATAAGCACCCTTTAAAAGTGAAATAGATATTGAATCCAAATTGCATAATAAATAAAAGAACCCTGCCTTTACATGTCACTCTGGTGAAACGGCTATCAGAGCTGGAGCTTAATCTAAGGCAGATTTACCTGTGCATGAAAGAAGTTCTATAACAAGTGCAATATTACATTACCAGTGCATCTCCACTTATTCACAGGTAGCACAGTTGTGCATTTCTGGTAGGTCTGAAAAGACCCTGCTGCTGGAAGTCATGAAGCTTTTCATTTATATTTTCTCAAATCCAGGTTTTATGTAACATTTTCTGTGTCCTTCTCAATGTACAATGTATCTCTGTCAGCCTTTATAACTGAAAGTATATGACTGTCCTAAATACCTATGCTGCTTTTTGTGCAATGGATTTTATTTCTGTCCTACTTTAGGATCTTTCAGAAATGTTGTCCTGAGTTGGGAGCAGAAACCATCTACTTTTACAGAGGTGTTCTGTTAGGCTTTTGTTACCAGGCATGTGAAAATCAGGGCTGCTTGTAAGAAACTTCCCCACTGTTCTCTGCCGTACAAAGAGCTGGCACAGGCAGGCCCCATAGTGGTGTGCAGTCACATGCAGGACAGAGGCCTAGAAATTTTTTCTGTCAAGTCAGTTCACAGTTGCAGGCAATTGAGATCTATTTTCATTAGGGCTTTTCCTTCTTTTTCTCCTTCAGAGTCAGTGATGAAGGAAGCTCTCAGATCTGCCCTTATATTTTTGTCCCATTGAAGTAGAGCTTCCTACGGCATTTTCTTTGCTCCAGAACTATTCATCACTAGCACTGTGTTGATAACGTGATGACAGTTGTTGCCAAAACTTTCCTGTTCACTCTAAATCTGTTTTTCTTGGTATGAAAATAAAGATACAAAGCTCAGGAGAGAGCGAGCCCTCTATGGTATGAGAGCTCAAGGTGACTGGAACAGAGTAATTATCCAAGGACAAACCCTGATGCCAGCGGGTGGGCAGGCAGCATTTTCCAGATTCCAGAGGGTAAGAGGAGAAGAGGGATGTGAGGCTAAAGAGGGTGGGCTGGGTGGGATGTGCCTGCTAGGGGCTGGGGAGAGAGCCAGTGCTCCTCTTCTACAGGAAAATGAGCAGCCAGCAGAAACTAGATGCTTCTCACTATGGGGTGAGGGTGGAGAACCCACCAACTGCTGAGACAGTCAATAGGCATATTATTCATCACACATTGCTAGGAGATTAACTGAGCAAACGTTCTGACAAAACTGATTAAAGCCTTCATCCTGTAATGGGAGAACAAAGAGACACCAAGTTATTACACCCCAGCCAAATGCCAGATGATTATTACTTGCAGTGGAAACACAAAGTATGCAGGAGGATCCTCCCCCTCCCCAAACTGAAGTGACTGTACCTTTCTTTATCATGTAACATTGCAAGTTACAGTTTGTAAATACAGCTACCTACTGAACATTTCAAAAGCCAGATTACTGAGATGTAACCTATGAAGGACACCACCTCTTAGTTTGCTCCTCTTAAAATGTTATCTCAGAGTGTTATCGTGTCTAGAGTAATCTCTCTTCTGAAGTGCATTCTTTCCCAGTACTATCACTACTGTTTACAATTGGAGATACTTAAAATGAGCTAAATACTTGACTTCCCCTTATAGTAAAGCTTGGATGGCACTCTGTCAGGTACATGTAAACTTTGAATGTGAGTGCTCCCAGTATCAGTGTTTGCTCTGGTAAAGGGGAAATGGACATGATTTTATACTGTGTTCACTAATTATCACAGTTTCTAGCCTTGCCACATCCTAAAACAAGAGAAGTAGTATCAACCAAACTCAGTCACTTAATTGCACAGTTCTGAAGACTGGGGAATTCATGAAAGAGAGCCTGAGAAAGCAATCCCTTTTCCAGACAACTCGGATTGTTTTCTTTTGACAGTCAAAAATTTACTGGGTCATGGAAGTGATCAGACTAAACCTGTCAAGTGTCTGCTACCTCTTAACAAGTGTCTGTTAAAAACCTAAGGCACTGCTGAAGCCCATGCACTGAACTCAGCATTGATTTAGACGTGTGTGTGTGTGTGTGTGTGTGTTCACTGTTTCTCAGGCATGAAAAATCTCCCTTTGAATCTTCCTGGTAATGTACAGAGACTTTTGGAAAGGAAGGCCATTGTCTGTCAGGACCCTGAGACATAAAACTAAGTGCTGCCACCCCCTGAGGAGTGAGTACCAGGAGCTGGGTGGTGCCATCAGTGGCTCTTCTCTCTCTAAACCCCTGACTCTGAGGGTAAATACATTACAACTAATTACGTCTTTGGACTGTGCTGACATGAATAAACCATTTAAGGTTAACTGTCATGCTTCTTAATGTCATAAAGACTCCTTTTCGTAGAATTAAAGCCCTATTAAAATTGTGTCAAATCATTCCCTTGTACTGGGTTAGTTGTTTTTTTTTGGGAAGAGTTGGGCACACTCACTCTAGTAGTGTCCGAGTAATCTTTATTATAAATGTGTTTTTTATGTGTCAGAAAAGTGGATGTTATATATTTATATTTTGCTGCCTCATGGGGGTTTTTGCTTAATGATTTGCATTTGTTAACTTGCAGTTACCTTAGCTGTGGTTGTCACTACCAATCTCTTTAATATAAGCAAAGAGGAAGGAGGTAGCAAATGATAAAAAGATCTTTCTCTTTAATGCTGTGAGCCCTTGGTTAAGAAATAGCTCACATGTATTGGAAGCAGATGCAATAGAAATATTAATAATAAATCCAGCAAAATTTTGGTACAGTACAGTAATACATATACTGTAATAATTTTTAAGTGTAACTCATATACTCATATACTTTTATGTACATGAACATTTTATTAACTAAGTTGACGTGTTGAGGTGGAGCAGTGAAAAATTAAGAAAGCCCTAGAGAACTGCAGATATCTTACATAATTTATTGTTGATTTTATCCTAAGTTGTTAACTAGCTTTATCTAGCAACATGTTACAAGTACGTCAGCATTTCATAAATCTGCAAAAGATGGCATTAACTGTTGAGGTTTTTTTTCTGTTTTGCTTTTGTTTCATTAAATAGGAAGCTTCTTCATCAGTCAAATTATTCATGCAATTTTGAAAGCACCCCAGTCATTAGATGATCTTTGAAAAGGCAAGGATATACATCTGGATTGCTTTGGCAAGGCAAGGAGCTTTTAGAAATGAGGGAAACAGCTTCTCTTTTAAAAAAAACTTTTATACCCTTGTAAAAGGCAATAAAATATATATCAAAGATAGATGATACTGACTGCTCTTTACAGTTGCTATTAAGATTTATGGTCCCTGAAGTTAAATATTGACTTTGGCATCACCTTGGTCAATATTTATCTCTCAGATCAATAAATCTTAATATTGACTGCAACTGAAGTTGCCATGCTGCCCAGTGTTACCTCTGAATGATTTATATCAATATATTTTCCTGTCCCCTCAATATATCTTTTATTTTCCTGTGTTCCTGTTTAGTGATCTTGGAAGATCTTTTTACGTCAGGAAACTTTTTCTCTCTGCATAGTGTTGTCCTTCCCATCAGGTTGTTTTACTCCTTTCCTTATTTCTTTATAAGTTCTACCATAACTTCATAAACCATCTAAGATAGTTTACGATATGAAAAAAATTTTCCCAGTGCCTAAGTGAATGCATAACTTGTGAGAGCATACTAAGCTGGATAATTTTCATTGTGATTTTGCATCCTGGAAGTTATAATCATCATAATCATCCTAATCAGTATTAGCGCTTTCTCTTATTATCCTTAAATTTCTATATTAACATTTACTTTCCTGCCTACCAATGTTTTCTCTTGTGTATTAGAATTAGAATACAACTGAAATTTATTGTTTATTTAAAATTTAATTTTCAATCCTATTTGGCAAGTTTTTATTACTTTGATTTCTGCAGCACAATCCAGTTTATGAAGAATTTAGAGGCATGAAGACAACTATTTTTTCATATATATATATAGTTTTCCTAATATCACTGGAATTTTTGTGTTAGCAGGCTAATTGAACAAAGCTCTTTTACAGAGTCCAGTTAAAAGTAAAGTTAATGAACTCTTCTGAAGGTGATATATAGATACTCATTAAGGCAGAAAGGGGTTGCTGGCTACCTTCCTTGAATTATCCTAAACCAAACCTTGAAAAGATTTTTTTTTTTTTTTAATATAAAAAGATATATATGTTGTTTCCTGAACTATTTTCTCACCAATAGAAATGTACAAGCATTTTCAGTGGAAATTACCCTTTCTGCTCTTTTTTTCTTCTCTTTCTTTTTTACAGTTTTGTTTTTCAGTTTCTAAAAAAACTACCTTTCTTTCATTTCCCTGTGTTAATGTTGTCTGTGCCCTGACTGTGCTGGCTTGTGTCAGCCCTGGTGCCTCACCACTCTGCAATCCTATCCAAGAGGCTGTGGTACACAACCAGCCCCAGCACTGTGTGCCCAGTGAATCACAGCATCGTCCACCTATTCAGTCTTTGATGCAGTGATGCTCTTTTTCTACTATACATCTCCAACCACAGTGGTAGCTTAATTAAGCAATAGTAATAGAGTTGGTCTCTGCATCCATATTAACTCCAGGAGTAAGTATTTGAATACAAAAATATCCTATTTTTTTTTATAAAGTGCAATTCTTTCAGATGTTTGAGACTGTAAAATGTCTGTATGAGTTGTGCTCACACTTGAACAAAGGAAGAATAGGAGTTTCAAGAAACTTCTACGTTTTATTTCTGCCACTAGGAAAAGCTGGAAGAACGCTAATGTTAAATAATGAAATGAAGAATACTAGGCTGCTGCACCCTACTGAATAAAATAGGTCTCTTCTACTGAGAGTGTCATGGAAAATTTGCCAAACAGAAACAAAGGCCTTCTTCTACTTCTGCCTTCTGACATAAACAGCTGTACTGCTGCATGTGATGAATTATCAAAATGGGTGAAAATCTTCCTTTCCTTCTGTTTGCTTTAAAATGATATTGGAGTGCTCAGATGAACACAACCTCTCCCCCTATCTGAGAAACAGTGAAAATGGCTTCGGATGACCTACATTATTTGGGTAGCTTGGCTAATTAGGGATGCAGCAGAACTCCCTTGTGACTTGCCCTATCATAATCCTTCCCAGCTAACTCAGTTCAACCTCTGAATGCACCAGCAAAAATCAGCTTCAGGATGTTTTTTGTAATCAAGAGAAGAAATAAGTTTTCCTCTCCATGGATGGAAAATGGAGTGGCTGGAGGGGAAATAGAAAGTAATTCACTGGTGCATTTGTGAATGGGGAGTGAAACTGTGAGCAACAGTCTGAAGTTGAAATGCAAAGAGTTGTATGACTCACTCCTTATCACTTCTTAAGGTCCAAAACTTCTCCCATTAGTGAAACTGAACAGTTTTCTATACTTCCTGCCTTAAACTCTGGAGTAGCATTGATGTACACAGCTACAAGTCTGGTGCGCTCATACTAGGGATCACAGAAAGTTCTCCAGAAATACTTTCAAATGTGAGGGCCAGGAAAATGACAACAGTTTATTAGCTTTATTTTGTATTATTAACATCAGTACTATTAGTGATATCATTGACACTGTGGTTTAGAAGTAAGAGGGAAATTAGGTATAAATATCCTATACAATATATTGTAAACAATCTATTGGCTCTACAGAGGCAACTATGGAGATCTGCAAAGAGTTTTTCAGTGTCATGTAACACTGCCAGACAAAGTAATATAGAAACATTCTCTAAATACTGAAAGGCGATTATTAACTGCTTCTCAGTGATCATTAACTGCTTTTCAGTCTGTTTTTCCTTTTCCTCCAGGAAAACCAGACTGAAAATGCTGGTGACTTTGCACAACTACCTGAGGCTAGATGACACATCTTGCTCTGCCCCTGAAACTGATTGTTGCTGATGAGGACAACAGTGCTAATGCAGAGCAGTGATGGATGCTTTTATCCTCAGATGCAGCCCACAGGGTTCAAACACCTCACTTGATGTGCTCCCTGACTCTTCAGCTAACTGCAGCAGAACTGAGTAAAAGTGAGGATGGTGGTAAGACCATGAAAAATTGTAAGGAGAATTTATCTCCCAACTGTTGAACAAACAGTAGAAGGAAATTCCTTTTATAGGTCCTAATAATGAGCAAATCAAATTTGCAGCCACTTAAAAGCATCTGGGCACATGTGCCATGCTTTCAAGTCCTGCTTTTGAAGTTGAGAGGGACCTAACAAAACTATGGCGCTTTCAATGGTAGATAGAGATGTGACGCTGGAGGGACTGATCTGAGAACAAATAAGAACAATAAAATATGTTTAGCTTGAATAAATAACAGCTAATGGACTGCGAATGCATATTACTGACAAGTTTGGAGAAGGCTGTAAACAACAGCAAACTCAATGACATAATTCTGAATGTTCAAGTCGATTCAACTAAAGAGTAAGAGATTGTTTGCACCATTACATTCACTTTTATAATTATACAGCATAATTATACAGCATAATTGCAATTATCTGGGAATTATTTTGAAGGAAGAGTGTCCACAAGGGGAGTTATGCTGATACAAAGATACTACTGAATTTCCCTGTGTAGACAAGCCTCAGCAAACGAAAGGATTGTTTTTGCACAAAGCTTCTGTGCAGCTATTACTAGTACCATAGAGCAATACAAAACCGAGAATGTAAATTACAGGCATAGCTTTTAGCTGATTTAATCTATCTAGTTCAAGCCGTGTCCCCAGAGAGAGACCTCCTACAAGCACCAGCTTGTGTGACACTCCTATTTCATATGGAGAGTCTTTGCACTTTTCAGTTCCTGGATTTGCCTGGGAGTGTCCCCTGCTTTGTAGTTTAGCTCAACTAAATTGGTTGCATGATAATAGCTCACTCTCTGCTTCTATGGCAGTGTCATCCACAGCTATAAGGCACTTGTCCTGAAGGTGATTTCCTCCAGCCTATTGCTGGTGTGTCAGTGTCTAATAGGGTTTATTTTTTTCATACTTCTCTAGATTTTAGTTAGCAAGCTTTAAGCTTGCTCTGGGAAGCTATATTGTATGGCTAAGCCTGTCTGTGCAAAATGTTGTTCTGCATTAATGGTACCAGAAGAGCCAAAGTGATATATTCCCCTCGGTTATGGATGCTCCTGTACAATGACATTTATAAACCATTTGCATGGTTTTGTTCTCTTTGGCCATCTCATTGGACTAGAATGCAAGGTTAAAGGAGTGTGCCCTCATTGAACAAAATCTATCACTTCCATGATCCTAGACAAGCAATGGTGCAACTGCTTGAGGAAGAATATTGAGGCTTCAGGATAATCAGAATGTCCTTCTTACAGTGTATTTACAAGGAGATTTATTACCATAATCTGTTTAAGATTTCAACCTGAGCTATCTAGAGCAGTTTAAATATTTGAAGGAAGGTCCAGAAAGCAAAGAGTATGACAAAGAATTGTTGTTATAATTAGTTTGAATAATGACATCGCTACTCTTGCCTAGAATTTTTTACAGTCATGTCAACAGGAAGATGATGTCATAATCTTCATTTTATATAAGACAGGCAAAGAGAAGTGGCTTACCCAAATTCCCATGCCACTTCCCTGCTGGAAGAAGTAAACTTGTGTGCTAAATTCTTGGACAGCTACTGATGAGAGGCCATGCTCCAAGGACATGTTTGAAATGACATATATTTTAAATACCTTAAAGGAGAAGCCACTTTCACTGTTGAAAGAGGAGGCTGAATATATATAGCTTAATTGAAATAAAGAATTTTAAAAGGCATCTGACTGTGGGATGGGTAAAATAGATTATTCCAGAACTGTGTTTTTCTATGGCTAAACCTTTTGCTATTTTTTTTAATACATAGAATTTTGCAAAATTGATTGCTTGTTCCTTGATCCTTTATTTAAAATGACAGCTAACTCTCACTCGGTTTTCTGCATCCAAAATAAAGAATGATTCTTTTTGTTTTCAGCTTGTCACTGTGTGTCCTTCTTTCAATTGTGCTAACTTTAAAGTAAGAAAGCACAATAAAAATAACTTATTTGTCTGTAAGTTCTTCCTTGCCACAAAACTTGTGTCCAAATTCACATCTTCAAAATGGGTGAATGACCCTTATGCAACCTTTCTCTTTCCTGGTTTCTATTTCCAATTTTCTGACATGTTTGTCACATTCTTCTTTTCCCAATCTGGGAACTTCAGGTTAGATTCACAAAATGACTCAGGCATCATCTGGGAAACATTGTGGCATCAGTGTGATACCATATACCCAGGTTATGCCTTCATATCATGAACAACCCCTGGAGAGCTAGCTGTGAATGAGGTTGCAAAAGGCTAGTGGGCTGATCTGTTGAATGTAGTTTTGGGGAAAGCTCAGGAGAGTGTCACGCTCCCTGCTGCATGTTTGAAGATCACACTACTTAGCTCTTCTGCATGGGGTTTGCTGAGAACTGTGTGCCCAAACAGATGGAATGAAAGTCATGGGAAAAGTTTTGCCTTCTTCTAGTGCTGCAGTGAGCTCAATACTCCACTAGGATGCAGGAGGGCCAGTTCTGTCTTTGTTTCTTCCTTAAGGAGACCTGAGTCAATCTCTTTCCCCTCTTACAATAATGTCAACAGCACCAAGTGATAGCAGAAGACCTCCTCTGATGAGGCTTATAGCCCCACTGCTCTTCTCTCAGTACAGCCCCTGAATCACCTGGGTGTTAGAAACTAGTTTAGGTCTCTCTGCAAAGCACATGTCCAGAATGAGGCATCTCTCAGATAAAGCAACAGCTGAGAGGAATTTGGAATCATCTTTGTGTAGATAGTTTTGCAGATTTATCCCTTTCTTCCTTTAAAACTGTTTCCTTTTCTGCAATTCCAACTCCATCACTAGTGTGTGCATTCAGCAATTGCTAGCTCATGGTTCAGAATTCTCCTTTTTCTGAGCCATTATTACATTTACAATTATACTGGCTTTTAAAGACACTACAGCTTTGTCATTAGGCAGAGTCAAAAAGAATGCTGATTAATTCAACCTAGCACACACTTTCCAGAATTTCAACAAAGGAAAATGGGTCTTTAAACAGGGTAGGCAGTTATAACTATAAGCGTCTCTAAACAGCATAGCTCAACCAGCTCAACACCTTTTATGTTGCTGCTGTCTCTGTACTCACAAAAAAAAAAGAGTGAACGTAAGGCTTCTGCTAAATTTTCTGCTTTCAAAGGCAAGGTTGGACTGTCAGTCTTTTACATTCATGCCCTCCTCCCTAACCCCCAGGACATCTGGTTCTAAAATGAAACCACTTTGTTCTCCTGGAAAATATAAATTTCAAAGTCTTAGGTAAAATCCAGATATTTTGGAATACTTCCTTAAATTATGCTTTCCACTACCTAAAAGGTGTGCATATTGGGAATAATGTCCTATCTGCTGGAACATTATGGCAATATGGTATGAAAAAAAGATTTTAAAGTATTGCTGCCTAACATTGCTAGTAATAGATTTTGCTGTGGGAAAGAAGTTGTTGAGTTAAATCTTGTGTCCTAATTGTTAATTATTGCTGTCTTTGTCTCAAATAAATTCTGTAATGAGACTAGGCAGCTTTATTTGATTAAAATGTTCCATAAAAATGGAACACCAATCACATTTAAAAATAAATGTTCAGTAGCACAATGAAGAAATAGACAGTAGCATACCTATTACATTTGCTGTTCTTGATCTCCAAACAATGTTTATGCTTATGACGTCCTCTATCTCTTAAAAGTGAATACTGTGTTGATGTAAGCTGCTCATTTCACTGTCCTAGGGAATGAACTGTGCTTCAGTGGGTGAGTTAGTAATGCATGCCTTTCAGCACGTGAACTAATCATTGCTTATAAAGGCCTGCAAATGCAATCTGGTATTTATTTGGTGAGAAGACATAGTTGCAAACCAATTGTAATCCTGACCTTGATAAAATAAGACATAATTTTATGCAGCAGTGATCTCCTGCCCTCCTAGGGGAGCTTTACCGTCTTTGTTTGACATTTGTCTCAATCTGAAATTTTAGTCTGACCTAAGTGTGCATCCATTTGATGAAAGCCTTGCAGAAAGAAAATCTTTCTCCTTAAGGCTAGGTCCCAGTTGTATCATCATATGCAGTGTGTTTTGATGAAATCATAGTTCTCAACACCGGCATTAATAGAAATTAAAGGGCACACACATGAATTAGCTATGGTAGTTTACTACCTTGTCAGATGTCAGTTTAAATATGCTAACTGTTGGTAAAATTTAGGCACATGCTCTGAGTGCTCGGATGTAAAGTAATGTATTCCTTAGCTCAATTCTAATGAAAGAGTTTGAGCTAATCATGCTTACCATTGCTCAGCTGATTGAAGGTAACTTGTTCTGCTGCCATAGCTTCATTGTATATCTATGCCTCAATTATCATCTCATATCTCCCATGAGTCTTAGAAATGCTGGTATCAATTAGAGCTGGGTCTAGTGGCTGGAAGTTATGTATACTTTTATAGGCCTGTGTGGACAGAATGACTCAAAGCACCAAGACACTTCATTTAGCTAACCCTCATCTATCAAGAAGTAATGCTTTAGTCTTCAACAATCTGAGCTAGACTGTAACCTCCATGGTAGGGATTGTCACTTAACTTTTTTAGTATAGTATTGCTGTATAGCAATCAGCCGATTTGAGTAGTGACAGTGTGTAAACATAATTTCTGTTTTATTCTAAGCTTGCTATAATGTCACAGATTTCCTCAGACATGAATGTCTTTCTTTTATCAGTCCACATCACTAGCTCTTTGTGCTTTAGATTGTGATGAAACATGTTTACATGCATGGACCATATGGCAAATTCAACATTTCAAGCACCTTCGTATGAAGAATATCTGAACTATGTTTAATATCTGTCCTTTTTTTCTCCTGAACATCAGTCCAAAACCACATGACTCCAATTAGTTCCTATCTATCTCAAACAGTTTGTTGGCAGCAATCTGCTCTCAGTATTGCCAAAATACATAAAACTTGCAAGTCCCATGATTTTTCATGGTTTTCTTTACAATTCAAAATTCAGATGAATACCTTAACATTACAATGAGATGAAAAGAAGTGAAAATTACCTTTCAACTCAGAAAAACAAAACAAACCAAAGCTTGGATCTAATTAACCTTGGCAAGAAAAGAAATCACTGAGAAAGAATGAAAATCTCTCCAACTCAAAGAGGCCAAAACAAAGCCCTGTGAAGTCCTAACAAAACTCTCAAAATAGGATTTAACTGATACATCAATGCGGCTCAGGCTGATGTTGGTGCTCTGTACGGAGATTAATTTTACCCTCAAAAAGGAGGCTTCCTGCCAAATACATGCAGTCTGTATTATTTATGTCTTTAAATCCAGAAAATCCTAAAAGTTCTCTCCTTACCCCGCTATAGCTCAAAGAATTAAGTTAAGGCAAACATCGCAAGGACTGAGTATTTCCTCATGCCTGAGTGTTTACTGACATTTTAAATAAGTTCCAAAATTTATGTAGGGCAAAGATTTCTGGGGCTCTGTGTTCATTCTTCACTTCACTGTCACTACTGTGAAATTCTTGGATTTAAATAAAGTTAGTACAAAGTTGCATGGAAATTATAGTCAGCTTACCCCAAGGGAGCTAATAAGCGAGACAATATAAGCAAGTCCTCAGAAAAGAGTAGATGTCTTCAAATTATATCCCAGAGATGTACTCTGACAGCTTGCATCAGAAATAAAAATCAGAATTAGGAACAGGATTTTTAACATCCCTTTTAGGCAAAGTATCAGATTTCATCTCAGTTTTAACACAGGTAGAATCTGTTCCAACTATGAGAAGAACTGCCATTTGTAAGTATTTTAATTTCATGTCTCTTGTGACTGAATTACTTTAAGGAATGAGAGAATAAAAACTGGGGCAAGAGATCAGGCAATTTGCTCCCTATCCTCTGCAAACATATGGACAAATTGCTGTATAGGTGGTATCAGGGTACATTCAAAAGAGGAAAAAAACATTTCCTTTTTGTCCCAGACAGTTCCGTGAATCAGATCCAATACTGCAATCAGAACTGCAGTATCTGCAGACAAAATCTATATGGAAGGTGCCAGAGTGGTACATCATGGAGATCTCACAGGCGGAGACCCCCAAGCAGTAACCTTTTGTTGAAAACTATAGCAATTTCATTAACTTCAGTACCATTTTCACATGTGTGATTACTTTTGTAAATCAAATCACTGGATGAGTGTCTGACTTCTCTATATTTCTCGGTGTCACTCCAGCCAACAGAAATTGAAGCTTCCATGAAGACTTAAGCCAAATTATGTCTCAAAAATAAAGAAATTGGCATACTTTTAGAGGGTTTTTCAACACCTTTCACCATCATTACTTCTGCTGCTGTTTGTGCTTTGCACCATGCCTCCAAAAACACATGCTTCAATGTTGGAATACTCAGTATTTTTGTTAAGGATGGGAAGAGTAGGATGAGATAATCATATTCCATTTTGTTTCAGGATTGCTAAAAGATGAATGCACAATATAGAATAACTGTAGGATCATGATTGTTCTGTGAAGCAATTCCAGATAAAAGCTTCAAGGTCATTCCTTCAACTCCCAGGATTCTGATTTGCTTCTCTTTTGGCTCTGCAACTCACTAGACCCTCTTTGGATTTATTAACCCATAAGAAAATAATAATTTATCTTTTTGATTTTTTTTTTCCATGTTAGTGAGCTGGTTTACAAAGGAAACTGACAAACACCAGAGCTGATACACAGATCAGGTGGTGGAGTAGAAATATATGGATGAAGTAGCAAGACCTTTCCCTTACAGCCACAATACAGTGTTAGATTTTCTTATCTTTTACAACTTACTCCTTTTTTGCAAGTGAAAGTACTAAGATAAATTCATTACTGTTGAAATGTCACATGAACTCAAATCAATTCTTATACATTGCATGTGGGATGTTTATAGTGAATTTTAGAAAGAGGTACTCAGTTTTATTTTCAAGATCTGCATGGATTTCGGCTAGAGGGCCTTTCTACAGAGAGTTACCAAAATGAGAGATTCAGCACTAGCCTTACATGTTTTACATAATTACCATTTATATTTGCTAAAGTGGCCTTTCAGGGATAAAAAATAGCTGTATGAAATCTGTTCTAGAGAGGGAAATACACAAACATTCTCCAAGTCAGCAAAAAATACTTGCAAACTCTCAATGAAGTGTTATTCTGCAGGGACATCTACAATTTTATAGGATGCAATTTCACAGTTCAGGCTTGGTTTGCCATGTGTGGAAAGCAGGCTGCATCAGGTGGTGGAGCATTATCAAGCCATTGTTAGCTCATTGCCACAGAGGACATAAATGGTTTTCTCTGCTGCAGTTACTAACAGTAAGAGTCAACTGGTTAGGGAAGATTTGACACCTTAGCTCTCAAAATACTTTAATGCTTCTCTTCAAAGTGCTTTTTAAAGTCCTTCTTCTCTCCCATTCTAAGTATCTATTAGTAGGCCACTAATAAACTTTGACCTTTTTGCTAACTACCAGTTCTATTAATTCTTGTATTTTGAATCTGTTCTTGGCAGGACCTTAATTTTATTCTCTATTTGCACAATAACTTGTACCTATTTTGGTCCATAAATCTGCTGAGCTGGACTAATGCAAATAATAAATGCATATAGTAGTAAGCCAGCTGTACTGGCCTGAAAGTTAATCTTTGTATTATTCAGATACAGATATTGACATATAGACCTACTGTGATAAATCATCACATTTGACAAACTGAGTAGAATAAAATACAACAGCTGAATTTTAAGAGAAGAACATTATGTGCTGAAACAACAATTCATTCTACTAAGCTTCTACCTGACAGGAATTAATGAATGACGGACAGCAGAGAGGGTTGTCAAACCAGTATGGAGGCCTTTAAGCTTATGATGGAAGTGGAGTGCTACAGTTTTCACAAGAATTTCTGAACGTGCTTGGAGTAATGTTTCTTTGTGTTAATATTGTTTGTTTGCTTATCCACATATGCTCTGTATTTTTCTCTCTGTAACCCAGCAACATGCCTCGCATATATTATATATATTTCACATTACATTGTGTGTGTAACCAAAAGCTTCAAGTTGTTCTCAAAGCACTCAAAGTAGCATTCAAATCCTCTACACCTTGAAACAAGGGGTCCCATGAACCTCAGCTGTTCAACTTGACATGGGCTTGAGCAAGAGATGATACCAGCGATTCCTGTGTGACACATAAAATAGTGAAGCTCCAGTAGCATTCCCTTGCCCACAGGGAAACTGAGACAGGTAATGGCTGTTACTGTACTAGGTCATGAACCCCCAGGGAGACTGAAAAACAAAATGAAGCTGATTGGCTAATACAGTAAATTTGGGGTATAAGATTGCAGGCAGGAAGCCTGATCACTTGTAAAAATGGCATGGGATGTATCAAATAGCAGATGACAGAGGATATTTATGAAGGCCAGAGGACACATGAACTTTATACAATAGTAATAGCAATTAGATTTATTATTAATATTCTTGTTAGCAGATTGGCCAAGGCAAACCACAGCATGACACAATTCCATGAACTTAGATGGACAAGCCAATACACCTGGGTCTCTAGTTGTCTCTAGTGGATCAATTGCCTGACCAGATATGCAAAGAGATTGCAGAGCTCTTTCAAAATACAGAAATCCAACTGTGTTCTGGAAGTGTTCTAATCGGGAAATAATAGTAGGACATTGTAGGACATGACATAACCCATTAGGGTTTTCAACAAGAAAGTAGCTGCCCACTGATCAGTCTTTCTGACAGCAAATTATTGATGGGAAAAGATGGAATCAGAGGAGATGTCCACTGTGGCAACCTTGAGGAATGTTGAAGATATCAAGGCAAAACATAAGAACAGCCACAGTGGGTTGGACCAAAATCCACCTAAACTGCTACCTAAAAGCAGCCAAAAGTGGATTACCACTTTGGGATAGGTGGCGGACAATCCTATAATCATAGTTAATGAACTTCTATCAATCTGCACTTCATGTGTTTCCCTAACCATGTATATTATCTCTGTGCTTAACAGGTTTTAATGTCTTGTTTTTCTATTACTTAATCATTTGGGAAACCATGAAACCTTTTGGCATCCATGAGATACTGTGTCAATAAATATTTAATTGTGCTTTTGGAGAAAAGTATCTCATTTCAATTTATTTTCAGCATGGCACCATAGATTTTAATTCTAAACAGGCATACCTGTTCCAGTCATATCACCTCCACTTGTATCTTTATTATGTACTTTTAACTATGCTGTTACATGATTAACATGGCTTCACTATGAAAGTTTGTCAGAATAACATTTTTCACAGTATTGGTAGCAGGGGAGACTCCAAAGCCTTTGGTCCAATATACAAGGATGCATAGCAATTGCCATTACACAGTATCAGCAGGACAGCGTTCCACAAATGTGCAGTACAGAACAAGGTCAGATTTCCAAAGAGTTAATTTCAGATCCCCAAGTGGGCGCAAAACATTTCCCAAAACCCAAATTTTTATTTTGGTAGCCAATTTTACCAGAAGGTCATGATAAGTCTGAGCTCTGTCAAAACAAATGTCAGGAAAACCAAGTTTTTCTGTGGGCTACTGGGTGCCTGTTTATATTTTCAGACTGAAGAAACATCATGGAAGTAGGAAATGCATACAATTAATTTAGAAGAGGTTAACTTCCAGTTCTCAGTTATGGCTGTAGGTGAGTATTCATCTAATTCAAGCTGTCCTAATGTTCAGAAAGGATATCAGGGCATTCACGAAGATGAACTTACAGGATAGATTTTCAGAAAGACAATTGTGTACATTTGAAAAGAAATACTGCTCCTGTGGAATATTAAAGTAGGTAGTTGAGCTAGGGTTTCTTGGAATTGTTTGTGCTGTTTATATATGGCTTGGTTTATACTAGCAAGTCTTCCTGTATTGAGGAAAAACCAAAGTACAATGAATTCCTGTTCACCCTTTTCATGATATTGATTTTATGGACTTCTGTCATCTCCCCCCTTGGGCATCCTTTTTTTTTTTTTTTTCAGGCTGAAAAGCCCTAGTGTGGTTGCCTGTTCCTTGTATGAAAATTATTCCACACATTTGATCTCCCACATTTCCCTTTAAAGTTTTCCAGTTCTCATATTTTAATATGAGGCCCAACATGACATTCTGCATTCAGGATGTCAGTCACCATGTGTTTGCACATAATAATGGAATGATTATGATAAAGAGAGAGAATAATGTTCTCTCTCTTTTTTTTTTTTTTTAATAGACTCACCATGCAATGTACTTTTACAAGTCCTCCTGATCAGCAAATTGACATTTTTCTCTGTCATTATTTGACTAGTTCTATGATCTCAGTTATCATTGATGTATGTGGAACCTCAGACAGAATTGATCTTACATTCACCCTTCCCATGAGTAACCTGAAGGACTTGGGTGGCATCATGAAGGTGCTTAAGAGCTTCTGAATCATATCCTGTGTTAAGTGAGAATTGCTTTGTCAGTACTAACTATATGAAATATATGAGACATCTTATTGGTTATCCAGTTCCTACATTTACCTTCCATAGAAGCAAAACTTGACTAATATTTGATTTTTAAGACAGGCCTCATTTTTGAATGTATTGTATCATTAAAACCAAGTTTTCTTGCTAACTAGGACTACTTGATAATTTTGGGTTGAACAAGCTCTTAATTCTTGGTGAGATACATAAGAATGACTCGAAGTGAAGTTTAATATGAGGTTTTGAAATCATTTAGATCTGAAGCTCCCAGTGAAACTGAAAAGGATAAAGTTGAAACCATGTGGACAGAAATAAAGAAAAAATGTACAGATAACCTCTCCATTAGTACAACCTCTTGAGTTTCAATAAGATATAGTGACAATGAGCTCAGCTAGTTTCTAAGTTGCCAGTCTTTTACATGCAGCATGAAATTACCAACTCTTTTCATTCTTACCTTGTCTTGGTTTTCATAGTTCATTGTGCAAGAATGAACAATGATTTCTTTTGTCAGTCATCCAACTGAAAATTGTTTTGTTTATTATTCAATATAAATCGTTCCTCTGCTAAAACACAAGCTATCAGCATGTAAAGATTTATTGCCCAATTCTACCTCTCACAATTCTAAAGTAGTACTTGCTGTTTTGGTAGAGAATGAAAAACATGGTAAAAGAAGGAAATGTAGTTTTCAGTAAAGCGACAGTATTGTACAGATCCCAAATTTGCTATGGTTCAAAGCGTTAGCTCTGGAAACCCATCACTTTGGAAGAGAGTTATGGAGAAATGACATCTTTGTGTTGGATATGAAAAGATAAGGTTTCTCAAATTGTTCTGGTGAAATAGGAGGCTACATCCTCTTGACTCAAGGATCCTTTGAAATTGAAGCTCTGAATGTAGGACTGGAAAAGGTACAGATGAAGTTATGCAGACTGAGCGCAGCACATAATATTTGAGTGGAGAACACCCTCTGAGTTACAACTAAGTCTAGCCAACTCAATGAATTTAGAAACATAGCAGTCTTAAGTTTTATCTTTAGTCATTGCACACCTAAGATCAGACTTATTCTTGATCACCTCTGTGGACAACTGAGAGGTTGACCTGGGGCAGGCGAATTTAAGGACAGTTAGTTAAAGTTTTACCTCTGAGCAGGCTCTGAGAGTATAATGATCTTAAAATAAAAGTAGATAACTTAGCATTGCTATGAATCCCCTGAAGTCATAGCTGAACTATCATTGTGGTGTAACCATAATTAAAGATTAATGTGTCTCTGACAGAGAAATGCAGGAAAGCCAAAGCAGCTAAACAAATTACCTGGTTTGTGATTATAGCATATAAAAGAGCTTTTCCAGTGTGAGTTGTAAGAACTAGAAGGAAAAAACTGATTCTATTTGTTTGCATATTTTACATTAAACAGTAACATGATAGAATTCATAAACTATTCTTGAAGAATAGTCCGAAAGCCAGGACTTCATTGAAGTCTCCTGTTGTTAAACTGTAGAGTAAATGCTTTCTTTCTATATTTTCTCTTTAGCCAGTGAATTTTGAAGTCTTTTTCTTGACTGTGAGACAGGTTAAGTAGAAAGAGTAGAAGTGCTTCTTTTAACCAGTCAATAGCTCTCTGACCAAGAAATTTAAACTCCTCTGGAGCTGCAGGGAAGAAGAAATCCAGAGTTTGGGAAAGAATCTATTGTAAATGAAAGGGCTCTCGCTTCATTGTGTGTACTGCACTTCACAGACCCATGAGTCAACTAAAAATGAACTTCAGAAAGAGTTACTCAGGTATGGTTGTGAAAAACTGCTGTACTTTTGGATTCTATTTGGAAATTCATTGTGGGACTACTTTTGAATTCCTTAACACTGTTAGAAATGCTTTCCATTGGTGGGTGCAACTACTCAGAATAGCACAAACTGTTGACAGGAAAAGAAAACCAAACTGGGAGACCCCAGATGGGTCAGAATAAATACCCAGAGCTGAAGGTTAGAGAAGTCATCTACTGAGGTGAAAATCAGTGTTATAATAAACAAAATGTTGGAATTTTTAGAAATACATGGTCAAGATGTCAGGGAACAGCATTAGTGTGTTTGTTCCATGAGGGAGGACAAGGAGCCAAGGGTGACCTTTGCATAAGCAAGGTGCTCATCAGTTAGGCACTGTCTCACAAAGGCTGAACAGAACCAGGCTGGTGGTATGGTGACATGTTCTGTCAGGGCAAGGCCTATGGATCCCCTTGGGGTGCTTACATAAGAAAACTATCATCTGGTGGAATGGTTTAGTTGGAGGTGCCCCTGCTCATGGCAGGAGAGTTGGAGCTAGATGATCTTAAGGTCCTTTCCAACCCTATCTATTTTATGATTCTATGAGTGAAAGTTGCCATGAGTCTAAACCTTACTAGTTTTGCTTTTTAATTATTTACTGTAGTGTGGATTCAACTTCAAGCCACAGATCAAACGTCTGAAAACTCATGACAATTTTGTATTTGGATCCAAAGACCATGTTCACTGAGGGCTGCTTATTTGGAAGCAGACTGGAATTTTGTGCTTTGTTGCACCTCATCAAAGTAAATTCAGCCCTTGTGTCCTCAGGCAAGTTTGCATATGGATGTCACTTGAAGGATCCTTGGTTTCAGTACCATCTATTCATGGTACCACAGGATGCCAAAAGTACTATCCGGTCCTTGTTAATTCAGTTACATACTGCATCGCTGGGAATTTGTGAAACAAAACAATGTCCATTACTTCTGCAGCTCTTCAACTGAGATTATTTGTCCTGCATCTGTGGACTTCAAAGTAATAATTAACTAAGCACACTATTTCCTGAGCAATTGATAATGGCGGAGAAAAATAAAAGGTGTTTTGGCATGACCAAAGGTGTCTTTTAAGGGAAATATATAATTAGGGCCTTGATTACCTATAATCAGCAATATTCTAAAGTGCCATAGGTGTTTTGGCCTGATTTCACTGGTTAGGAAATACCACTGTAAAGATATCATATTATTGCATAGGTCTTGTTATATAAACTGAAGATTTTAAACTGAAACAGATGTGTTGATTTCAGCTTGGCTCAAAACACACACAAGAAATGAATGTTTGCCAAATGAAAAAGAATAAAAATCAGTTGATAAAATGTTATTTGCATGCATCTGAGATAATTACAACCAGTAGGCAGTGAAACAAAATTAAAACCTATAAAGAATAAGCTGGCAGTAGCTGACAGTAAATGCTATAGAGGGAGGTAAAATCCTTGTCAGTGAACCAAGCCAGTAGGCTAGTAGAACTATATAAGGAAAAATTACATTTTCTATATACCCCACAACATAAGATTTAATATTAATTTATGATGACTTTCATGTCTACAGACAGTATTGATGGTTGTAACATTAGCTTTCTTTTTAAACTGAATTTATATTATTTCACTTAATAACCTTGTGCAGTACTATATCTCTTGTAAGTAAATACTTCTCTTTCTAATTGAAATTTATTGCCTTTTAATTTGCAACTCTGTGTTGTTATATGATGGGACAAGTTTAATAAAAGGAGAGATTGATCAGTTTATTACTATACCAGTAGCAATTTTGTACATCTCCATCAAATATCCTGTTACTCTTGTTCTGTCTGGGTTAATCTCTCCAATATAAATCCCAGTTTACCTCTACCACTACTCTGAACTTCATCAATCTCTGCCTTATCTTTGATAAGAGTTAGCCCACCACAACTCTGCTCAGTATTTCAAGTCAAAATTGTTTATTTTTATATAGTGCTGTATACCTCCTATATTGTTTCTATGCATTTAAAAATGTAGTCTTTTAAAGCAATTCTTAAAATCTGGCATTTTTCTCTAAGACAAAAAACCTTAGCAGTTCTAGCGTGCAAAGGTACATGCAAATTGAATTTTTATTTGGCCTTTTCAACAAATGTTTTATAGCAACACTTTGTTTTCCTTGAGAGTTGAAAACTAATGAGCTCTGTCAAATTGGACAGCTCTATGTCTAGGAAACTGTTAGACAAAATGCTGATTAGTTAGTGAGCTAAAACCATAGCCCAAATTTGCTGTTTATTGTCCAAGGCAGGCAGCTATTGAGTTTATCTACAAGATAATTCTTAAACAGAATGTATTTAGCTGGTTAGATTCAATAACAGGGAATCACATTCATTCAGTAGAGAGGACAGAATTATATTTTGAGTGGTGATCTAAGGAAAGTAAGAGAGTGGGTGTTAATGTCTTTAGTTAGAAGCAGTCATTTTCCTGAATTAAGGTTCTGAGTATACTTACCGTGATATGGAAGGAAGTCAGTAAAGCATTTAGGCATTTAAATAAGACCCAAACCCACCTAAAATTCTCTTGGAAATCAATAGAAAACTGGAAAATTTTAACAGGAACCTAAATTAATAGACATTGATGCTGAACCTTTCTCCTGTGTATCCTTCATTTGGAATACAGTACAAAATGCAGGTCTGCATATCAAGCTTAATTCACTCTATGTTTTATACTGATCTCACATATAAGGGTATTCTCTGCATGTGCTAAATAAACCTAGTGCCAGATACTGCTTTACTCAGTGGAAACAGAACAGGGCGCTTTAGGATCTATTGGCTTTCAGGAACTCATGACTGTAAAAGACTATCTGGTCAGTAATTATCCAGACAAGATGTTCTGGCAATAATGGCTATTGTGAACACATCTCTGAAGTGTTTGAAGGCTTTTTGCAATTTTCTGATGAATGTTTTCCAATAAAAGATGTTGACATGAATGTGGTCAACTATAAATGACTTAAGACAGATCTTATACTGACTCCAGCTTGTAGCATCTCTGTTTCCTTCGGTGCTCAATCTATATTGTGACAATGACCACTTACTAAAATAATTATTTGACTTTCAGCAAAAAATTACTTTATTGTTAATATTTGCAGCCCTATCATATTTCTCAATTTTCTCTAACATCTTCTCTAAAACAGTTCCAATATTAAAAAAAAACAACAAAAGTTATTACAGACAGGTTTTTTTTGTAGTCATAATCTTGTGCTGAGAAACCCGGTATCTCAGGGAGACAATTCATTAATTGATGGCACTATAAAGCTTACCTTTATTTATAAAATTTATTTCTGATTTAATAAAGGCAACTTGTGAGAAACTGATCTCTTTTTTTTTCTTTTTTTTTTTTTATAGAAATATGTCGCAGTAAGGTATTTATAATAAGATGAATGATGCCTACAAGCTATGTTGGCACAGTCATGCCACAGTCTCACATCTTTTTTTTATTATTAGATCTATAGTTAATCCTCACTTATACCAAATGTGTGTGACTCAGAAACACTGACAAAGGGCTGATGACAAAACATGCTATTGTTGATGATGCAGAAGATCATGTAGATGCACTGTCATCATCTTCCAAGGCTTGGAGAACACCCCCTTGTTCAAGCTGTTTACTCAGTCATCATAAATCACAACGGCAATGCCTCAGTCCACTCTTCAAAGCAACATTGTTTTCTTTTTGAGGATTAATCCAGTCTTTGATGAAATTCCATAACATTTCTTTCCTTGTTTGCTGGATATTTTTATATTTATACAATCAATAAGAATGACTAGCTGAGGTAAAGGAGCTGACCAGTTTTCTTCACATCTGTTTATTTGCATGTCTGAAACCATGGAGGACAGAGAAGTCTTTTAATTGGCAAGTCAACCTGAGTAGGAATATTCTTTTACGAAATAAGACCTGCACCATTTTCTTCACACCAGGCACACTTGTTCTGGTTGCCATGGTAATCTGCTGGAGCATGCTAGGTCCAATGATGTGGAAAACAAGATGGCTTCCTTATTTCTTTAGCCTTAAGGAAAATTACAGATATTAACAAGTCATTACAGGGCTAAGAGACACTTGCAAGAATTGACCTAAATAAACAGCATCATATCAGATTGCTAATAGCTGCCCAAATTTTACTTCTGTGACTCTCCTGAAAGTTCTTAGTTAATGAAGGTATTATTAACCTCAATATTTGGTTTTCTTCATCTGCAAGAAAAATCCTGTACTCTGAATATTAAGATGGACCTTCTATTCAGGAAGGTGAATTTAATTTGTCAATCGATTGACAAGAAATTTAAATATTAAAAAACAGCTGATACTTTTATAAATATAAACCCAAAATTTTGTTTTTTTTTTCTTGCCACTGTCCCCTGGAAAGGTTTTTCTTCATTTCACAGAAACCTCTTACTTGGTGTGGAGCAGCTGACATGTGGTATGTTCCTTATGGTGATGGAGAGAGCTCTCAGGCTCCTCAGTCTCTGTAGGGCTGGGGAGGGTGACACATATCTGAGAGAGGAAACATTGCATCTGGAGTTGGTACTTTGAGGATGGAGGGGAAAAGAAAATTAAATATGGGCATGGGAAAAAGAGTACTAACAAATGAAATTGTTATTCAAAATAGAGGAGGAAGTGGCAGCCAAAATCAGTAACTGCAGATATGATGGTGGTAGGATCATATGAGGGAACCACAAGGTCAGTAGAAAAATAGACTATGTCTTTCAAGTTTTCTCAGTTAAATGGTCTGTAATTTCAAAGCGGATGATTTGCTGGTGCTGTCCACTTCCTCAGACACTGCTCCCTGGGGAATGAAAGATGAAGATGAAGAATTTCACAAATTGCTGAAAGAAACATTTAAAAAAAAGGACTTGTATTGTAAGTTTTCCAACATACCATGTCTTTACTGGGAGCTTCCAGCATCCTCTGGAATCTGAATGATAGAAGAAACCAATTAGCAGAGAAAACACATGGGACAAGTTTACTGCTTCCTTGATTTAAAAGATTCAGTGACAGATACACATGCATAGGCGCACACTCCCCATCTAGCTCTGCTCACTGTAATATGCAACTGGAGTAACTATGACTTCTGCTTCCTTTGATAGCTTTAAAATGCAAGTGCTCTGGTTTTTGGTTTGACCCAGGAATCTGGGCGATTCCATGTGGAAATGCCTGCATTATATTCAAAGCAGGGTGATTTTCTAAACTATAGAAATACCAAGTTTGAGTACTCCTTTTTAAATGTAGAAAAGCTGTCCAAGGACTGCATGATTAAGTGAAATGGCCTCCCTAGAAAAAAAAAAAAAATGGCATTCCGATATCATTGTATTTATGCCAAGAATCTGAATTGCTCAGATCATTATTGATATTCGAATGGTGATTATTTCCATGTCTACGAATTCTTATTCTCATATTCACCCTTGCAACTGAAATAACAGCATGTGCTTCCATTGTTTTTCAACACTATTTTAAATTTCAGCAATGAAAACATACATTTATTTAGCAGAGGGAACTGGAAATATGATGGATCAGGGCACTTATTGCAACTGCCTCAATGTTGTTTATTCATTATGTTCTGGCTTTTTTACTATATTAATATATTATGAGATGGCACACCTTATGCCAGGTATACTATCTGTGTCCATAACTGCACTTGCAATTTTCTTTTTATATTGTGTATCAATTAAGTAAATTAAAAAAAACAGTGGGCACTGTGAGTGATTAATTTTCTTGATGTGCCAAATTTACTTAGTTCAAATATACTAAAATAAATAGGATAAAAGATTGTGTATGATTTCATGGATAAGATCTATTATTGCTTTTATCGCATATATCTTTATTTTTTTTAAACAACTTCTCTGTGTGTCTTACTTCTCAAGTGTGTCTGTGATAGCATTTCATTGTGATTCTCTCTGCTCTGACATCTCAGGCGTAAAGTTTCTGATATGCTTTATGAAGCACCATGTCAATGTGTCATCCTTAACAGCTGAGATTTACAATTTGAGAAGAATAAGGAAATTCTGGTTTGGTTGCGGGGGGATTTAAACCAATTCAGTGTACAAAATTATCTAGTCAAGGGTCTGAGTTTGCAACTGAAGTGCATCCAAATATTGGATCTTCAGATACAAATCTACTGATATATTGAGAAGAATTGAAAAGTCTTGAATAAGAACTCAGCTGTATTTTACAACTGTTTCTTGGAAAAGCCCAGCCTCTGACTCTTGATTTTCCTATTTTGGAATATTTAACTTGTTTCACTAAGCATGTTAAGAGGAAATGTGAACACATATAAAAGAGAATTTACTCTCTGTACAGTTTCAACAGTGAAAGCTTGGTTCCGGTTCAGGTAAACCTTACAAAAAGCACTGAATGTACTTTACTGTTATTTTAATTTGAAATTATTTGTTCTCAATTGAGTTCTCAACCTTTTACTTCTGGAAAAGGAAATATCATTTAAGCTAAGACATCAGAGCTTCAACTTGCTAAAGGATGAAAATCACTCATAGCTGTTGCAGAAAGGGGGCTTACATATTATAAAAAGAAAAGGAAAGAGCATTTGAAAATGAATGGGAAAAGAATATGGAACTTGAAGATGAAGATATTAGTAGAAGAGAATGAGGGTAAAAGGAATGTGGTGACCTGAAAAATGTTTAAAAGATCATTCCATTACTTCTTACAAGGAAAGATGGAGTTGCTGGATATGACTGTTACTCTGTAAACCCTTCCTCCGTAATAAATCACTTCTTCTGTTCTGGTACAGGGGAACAGTAACAGTTTTCCCTTTTGATTATTCCACATTTTCATTCCTGAATCCATTTCGGGCCCTAGAGGCTTTGGAAAGCAGGGTGCTGAGGAATGAGCCCTTGAAATTCTCAGATTATTGTAATTGCAATGACAGCTGAGATGGGACAAAGCCTGGTTACAAGTATGGACCATTCTCTTCTCCTTTAACCAACAGTTCTACCTCTCCGTAAGTCACCATTGCCATTTCTAATTTTTTTAGTCTTTTTTTATCTGAATGGTAGATCCTATGAAAAGAAGGTATTTTTATATTGTGGAAATTATTTGCATATTCCCTTCAGTTTTGAATTTGTGGTGAGTCATGGTGAATTAGAAGTTTGTTTAATATCAGTCAGCAAAAGGCAACAAAAACAACCAAAAAAAGAGTGAAAAAAAAAAAAAAAAGGGGGCAGAGGGGGAGAGAAAAGGAAAACCAAAGAAGAAATATAAGAGAGAGAGAACATTTTCTGTCTGAGCAACTGATGTTTTCCCTGCAATGAAGAAAACAAGTGAAAGATGAATTTAACATGAGCATCCTCAGGGTGGTCATGGGGGAAGGAATCAATCTGAAACTACTTCTCAGAGTCAGCCTAAAGCCTTTAACTGTGAACTGGTTGTGAATCCTTGTGCTGATTCATGCTTGGGTAGAAAAGAAATGAAACTTCCCACTTTGGGGGGCAGGTGGTAGCAGAGTTTTGTCTTAAAAGTCACCCATGTCATATCCAGCCTCTGTTAAAACCAAGGTTAAATTCAGCATGGCTTCTCTTGGTCTTTGTTTTCCAACGTGTATCAAGAGGGCATTATCTTTTGCCATGCACAGAAGCAGCTACTACTTCTGCATGCAGTTCAGTTTGTATTTAAGAAATTAAAATATTTTTCATTAGGCAGATCACTCCGTAACAACTAGTTGAAATTATAGTTCTTGCTATTATTACCTCCCCACTATTAAGATGTTACTAACTTCCTGAAATTACTTGCCTTGCATTCTACTGGTATAGTTTCTGTCCCAGTATTATTTATTAAAAAATTGGAGTATTGTGTGCAGTTCTGGTGTCCTCAAAATAAAAAGGACATGGAACTGTTGGAACAAGTGCAGAGGAGGGC
>JASSUY010012497.1:59685-81461 GCA_032466535.1 Forpus xanthops | reverse complement strand
CACTGCTCTAAATCTTTGCCAGCTCTCAGAAACTTGCAGATATGGCTGGTTTCAGCTAATTGTGATTACTGGGGCATCCAACTGTGCCAAAGGTGAAAAGTGTACCTGAGGAAGATGGCTTACTTCAGCTTGAAGACCACTGCCCCATGAGGAAGACTGCTTACTTCATCTTGAAGACCCCTGCCCACGACCATCTGAGGGCTGTGTGTCAGCGCCAAAAGGGAGGAGACTTATAATAATGAGCACCTAAACTAATTGTAGTATCCCTGCTGCTCTCTCGGAAACCTAATGAATATGCATGTTTGCATGTAATAAATATCTGCTTGCTTAACCCCTCAGTGTGCAAGTTAGGAGGAGTGATCCCCCTTGCACCCATCACCATAATAAACATACCTGCTTTATAACTCCCCTTGAGTTGTAGAGTCTGATTCCATGCTTCACCTCCATTGCTTTAGAATATCATAAACCTCTAGTTAATAGGACAGATACCCAACTGATAAATTAAATTGGCCCAAAAGCATTAATCAAGAAAAGCTAATTAATGATAGAACATAAATACTAGATATTATGTGAGTAAAAACTTGCAATAACTACAGTTTTTATAAGGGTAACAAGCTGACAAGGTAGTTGGTAGGAAATCAGATATACCTCCATTCCATTTCCGTTTCCAGACACGCAATATCCAGCCAGCTTCCTCTTTAAATCTAGTAGAGGAGAAAAATAAATTTCACCACTATGAAATAAAAAGGAATCATCAAACCAATCATATAAATCCCCAGACACATCATCACAAACAAATACCCCGACCAGATGGCTAACAGACCATATGTATCCATTTAGAAACTGGTTTTACTGGGCAAGGACAGTGTCTGAAGATAGAATTTCTAAGTATTTATTACAAGCTCTGCATTTTCCCCACACAACTTTACTACATGCTGTTATCTGAGTATTATTTTGTGAAGTGTCACTGTGGAAGCAGTAAGGGGCAGCAACCGTCTGGGTAAGTGTCTGCCTTTCTTCTACACAATATCTCAGAGTTTTCGTCTGGTTTATGTTTTGTCTGATTTATCTTTTTTGCAGTTTATGTTTCGTCTCATTTATCTTTTGTCCAAGATTAATCTATATACCAAAAATCCTACAGTTGCTTATGAAAAGCTTTTGCATCCCTACATCTGATTGCCTTCTTAGATCTGATTTCTACCATCTTAAACTTCTGACAAGACACATAGCATTCACCACAGTTTTCAGAAGGAATCAGTCATGTTGGATGCTTTAAGACATCATCAAAACAGTTTTCAACCACCAAAGGGTCATTTGGCACATTTAGAAGCTCATGTGGAATTCCCTTTCATTTCTGTGAAATGTGCCATCCCTCCCTCCCCATCTCCCCGTGTAACAAGCAGCAATTACCAGCCAGAAATTCCTGGACTAGTTCAACAGCAGATTCAGGCTTCAATGGCTCAGGCCACTTGGTCACACCCGTCTTCAAGCCTTCAGCCAAAGCCTAAAGCCAACATGAATATTGAAACAACACAAATCAGTTCTTGTATGAGGATCTGCACGTCATGCTTTAAAAAGCAGTTATCCTCCCCAAGAATCACACATCTCTCTCTGTACAGCCAACCATAAACTTGAATTTCCTGGCTTGGGTGTTCCTGAGTCCTCTTTGTATTAAAGGTTCCCAAAACTGAACCCAAAGTTTATTTGAGAATAAACGTTACATTTGAAACATCTGGTGAAGTTTTAAATAAATTATTAACACATAAAAATCACCATTCCATGTAAATCTAAAACTGGAACTTCTCGCTTATACTTACAAGGAGAAACTGCAGTTCTCTGTATAGCTGATACACAGAACTTCTGGGGTCCCCGGGCTCCAGGGCAATATTCTGAAAGTTCCAGGAAGTTTGTCAGTGTCAAGCTCTAGAAATCAAGTGTCCTAAAACTGTCATTTGTGAAACGCATTTTAGCATCATTGTTAATTTAGACTTTAAACACTTGTGTTGATTAGATAGTCACACAAATGTCAAGAGCTAGGCTTATCTTCTATCCTTTACATGGCTTATGTCATGAATAGTGTAAAGAACTTGGGTTTGTTTTCTTCTTCCTTCTTGACTTACCAGTGTGGCAGCAGAGATTAGTGGGGGTGTCTCCAGAATCTTATCAACAGCATTCCATGTAATATCAACATAGATATTGCTTTCAGGTTCTACAGTTGTGTCCTCTATTGCAGCAGCTCTGAGAAGTTCATACTGAGCAAATCCTTTTGTTGTCACCTAGGATGCGCAGGTTTCAAATAAAAAGAAAACCACAACATTGGTTGTTTTATATACGTACAAAAATCATTTTAAAAGCGTTTTGCACATGCACAGAAAGAACTAGTATCAGACAAATTCATTACAACATAGGGAGCTCAAACGTTACTTCAGAAGACATGTATTATGGACTCATACTAACTAGGATGAGTTTCTAAATAGAATCTATAAAGCTTCCCAAAACCAGCATCGTAAACCCAAAACCAGAGTTTTAGGCTGGACGCATGACAGACCACAAAAAACTTACAACAGATGAATGATGTATTATTTTATGCTGCATTTTGAGCTCTTCCAGGTTTGCAAAACAGGTTTTATAAGCTGTAGGACCTAGGAAATGAAAAAAAGAATAAAAATCCCCAAACTTTTGGCACAATACAAATGGGGAACCTCTTCCTCCTTCCCCCGCTCGCCTTCCCTTATTTTTAAAGGAAGGCAGTACCAAGTCAACACCCCATGACAGACAAATTTGGCATTGCTACATCGATATTCCCACATTTTTAAGCCTTCCATGTTTCATTCTGAGTCATTACAAACTTACCATCACATGTAACCACGTACAAATTGATCCCCGTGATTTTGTTTCCAGCTTTGAGAGGCTCAGCTCCAAGCCAATAGGTATGTTGAGGATCAGAACCGTCACACCTTATCCAGAGGGGAGGAAGCACAACCACTTCACCTAGCTTCAAGTGGGTCATGTTTGGATTTTGACCCATGGTAAACAAGGAAATCAACTGTCTGGAAATACAAATGGGGGAAAAAATAAGATGCCATCAAATACAGCTACATCTAATCCCATGTAAAACTGAACTCCTGTCTATCATGCTTTGTTAGCAGACATTAAATCATTCTGCAAAAAGAACACAGTCTCATAATCCTCATGCTACAGCTTTCTTTGCTCACCTACCCCCAGTCAGTCCCACTAACCTCACAGGACAACTCTCGAGTGCTTTCCCAATACCTGGACTTCAACTACTTTGTGAGAACACTATTAGCCAGGAGAGGCCAGTTTACAAGATGAAAAATGCTCCTCACTCAACTAATGTGTAATTTAACTTGGGGGGATTCAAAATAATACAGGTTCTGAATATTCAGAAGAGAAACAAAAACCTAATGACATGACACTTACTTTGCTCTTCTGAGAGAAAGAGGCACTGGTCCAGGATTCTCCTTTGGTAAAAGCTCAGAGGCATCTGCTTTGGATTCTTCCATTGAGTCACTTTCTTCACTGGGTCTCTTTAAGAGAAATACATAGTTATGTCAGAAAAAGGGAAGGTGTGTGAAAATACTTGATGGAATTCAGAAGCAAGGAGTAATCAACAACTAGCACATACACTTACTGCTCTCTGCAAAATATAAAACATAGTGCTTCCATTCCAACATCTTTCAATGGGACTTTTCCTGCTATCACCAATCAAACAGATCTCTAAATCGCTCTGAAAGAGAAAAAATTAATCTTTTTAATACACTACATATAAATGCTGCATTCCAGCACATTTTTGTAAGCCAGAAATGGCAAAGTTAACTAATTCTACAAACTGTTTTACAACCATTCACTTATCTAAGGCTCTCTGACTTGAGGAAAACACAGTTACTATGTGCTGCAGGTGGACTCGAATCAGCTGTGGAAATGCAACAATTTTTTGCTCACCAATGAGGAAAATTCAATTTCTAACAGTTGGATTCTATGAGAAACTGAAGCTTGATCTGATGAACAAAACTTCAGATACCTTGAAAGATGAGGGACCCTTGTCGCAACTGCAGTCACCAGGTATCTTGAAATGGAGAACACTCATTTAAAGTAACATTAATCACTTCTCTTAATGTCTCATGAGAACTCTAAACAATGCCTGGAGCCATTAAATAACTCAAGAATGAAGGAATACCAATCTGTATTTGGGCTTCTCCATGCACAGACAAGTATTGTTTGATTCTTTGCAATTAGCTTGGTTTTCACATTACTGTATGCTTCAACAGCACCTGATTTTATTTTCAGACTACTACCAGACTCATATAAACCCCAAGACTAAAACAACTAAACAGCACTGACGCTCTCCAGCTGTGCCTATGCTCCAAAAGCTATTAGAAGAAAGAGCCATTTTCATACAGATACCCCATTCTCCCTAAAAGTACTTAAATAAAAAGCATGCCATCAGAAGCTGCAAGTTTGAGGCAAGAAAACACCACCTGAGGGCAGCCACCGCTGCAGCAGCTCTTTCCTCCCCGCACAACTCCACTGCGCACCTCCTGCGCTCCACTGGGCCACCACCCAATAACACCCTCTCCTGTACAACCATTTTTAACAACTTTACTCCTATCAAGTGTCAAGCAGCAGGTGGAACACAGGAATGAGCAGGGCAGAGAGGGCTGGCGGCGACCCGGGAGGGCGGCACTGAGCCCCGCGCCTCTCCGCCCTGAGACAGGCGGATTTAGCCATAAGAGACAGATTTAAGAGGCGTTGCTGAGGTAAATTTTTGTTTTTATGAGATATTCTCAAACATACCTCAGCCGCTGATCAATGGCTGCACATTTTAAACACACACACTCGGGTTATGTGACTGTGTTTTCACATATATGTTTACCTCAAAGAGATATGGATATTCAGGGATACTTTCCCTTCCTTCCTCATATACTCTGAAAGAAAATGTTAAAAGTATGTTAACACTTAATGTACATGCAGCTTTTGCCCTCAGCGTTCCTCATTAAACAATAAGCTGCATAAAAACAACACGGTCTTACAGAGCCCCCGCAGCCTCTCACACAAGACCCACTTGACACCCCCACCTGCAGCACCCCTCCCCGACCGAGCCTCCCCCACAAGCGGAGACCTCTCCAGACAGCTATCGCTGCTGTTGGCAGAGCCTTACCGGTGAAGAGCACGGTACAGCTCAAACACCTGCTGCCGCCGCTGCTCCGCGGCCATGACCGCCGCTCGCCACAACCGAACTGCGCGCCTCGCCCGCCCCGCCCGGCACTACATTTCTGTGAGGTGGGGAGCATCACAGAGCCCGATCCTTCCGCCAGAAAATAATCCCTCCGTCTGGGAGGCGACTGAGAGAGACAGAGGCCTCTAGAGGGACAGAGCTCGGCATCGAATGTCGAGACATAACCGAAGGGGCTCAAGCTGAGGTTGTGGTAAGGGATGGATTGCCGGAACGGCCGATGGCTGTGGGGAGAAGGTGCGGAAGGACATCTCTCATCCAGAAGGGAGAGCAAAGTGTCCTTCCTTTTCCGGTTGGGGCCGCTGCGGGACGGGTGGGAGCGCTTTACGCTCCGCGCTGCCGCCATGGTGAGGCGCGGGCCGGGGCAGCAGAGCGCGGTGGGGGGTGGGGGGGGGGGGGGGGGGGGGGGGGGGGGTTCGGGCTGCGGGAAGCAGGCTGGTGGGAGCCAGACCCGGCGGGCACAGCTGGGCCGGGCCGGGCCTCGGGCAGCACTAGGGCTGGAGGCGTGGGCCGGCATGCCGGCCGCCATTTTGGGGCCGTCAGCGCTCGGCCTGCCGCGTGGAGCCCGTGTGGGGCGGCCTGGCCTGGTGAAGGGCGCCCGGGGCAGGCGGCGGAGGGGATCGCGGCCGAGGGCTTGGCTTGGTCCGCTAAAAGTAACCCCTTCCGCGGTCCATGTGGGAGATGGGGCCTGCGTTGCCGCTTAACCGGGCTTTTCTGGTTTCCTCACTTATCTCTCTAAAGGAGAACGAAGCTGCACGGAAGCCTTGGCACCCCCATTGAGTCAACAGAATGGTTTTTATAAATAGCCCTTGTTTTTACCTTTTTTTTACTCCAAACCAGAACGGTTTGGATTGGAAGATAACTTAAAGATCATCTAGTTCTAACCCCCTGCCACAGGCAGGGATTACCCAAGATTACTAAATTGTTACCCAGAGATTCAGTTCTAGGCTAATGTCACTCAAATGACTTGGAGATCCATTGAACGTAAAACCCCAGGTATAGTCTTCTGGCTGTGGATTGTGCTGAGGAGCACTATGTCGCATGAAAATTATTGCTATGATGATGTAATTTGCGTCTTATCCAGTGCTCAGTGACAGTTGCCTGCTGTCAGCATGCTGGCACTGCTGAGCTGAAGACCCCTTCATTCTGAGCAATAGTGGATGGGTGTGAATAGTGAATGCAAGAAACTTACTTTCCTTGTGCTTAATTGGTTCTCCTTTTCCTTTCCCAGGCTTGCGCTCGGCCGCTGATCTCTGTGTACTCTGAGAAGGGGGAAGCATTGGGCAAAAATGTCACCCTGCCCGCAGTGTTCAAGGCTCCCATCCGCCCCGACGTTGTGAACTTCGTTCACACCAACCTGCGCAAGAACAACCGGCAGCCCTACGCTGTCAGTGAGCTTGCAGGTATGGATGGATGGAAATACTGGTGGTAGGCTAAAATTGAAACGGAGCTAGAATGGAATGAGAAGTGCTGTCAGTGGGATTCTCTGTAGAAGGTGTGATGAAACTCCACATTTAGTAATCCCTGCTCTGTGTTGAGGCTTGCCTGAGGCATTTGCCGAGAAGAAACGTGTGCAGATGGCATTTGTTAGAGTTGCTTCAGCAGCTTGTAGGTGCAGACACCCTCTGCTTTCCAAGAAACCTGTACATGTTCCTGTTTCCAAGGAACATGCACTTACTGATGAAAGTATTTCACATAAACACGTTAGCCTGCTAGGAACAGCAGTGCCAGTTCGCATCTCCAAACTGAGGGCCAGGCTTAGAGGTTAGCATCTTAATGTACTTGATTGTAATAAGCAGATCTTTAGTATGGTAAGAACTAATTACCCTGCTCTGATGGGGATTTATTTTGCTGACATGATGAGATTCCACTTCATTGGTCCGTGTTTCTGAAACCCATGATAACAGTGGAAGTTCTGATGGCTGCTCCTGGATTCAGCTTGTCCATGTTTGGGAAAACTGTTGTCATTGTTCTGAATTAAAATCTCTCTGTTCCAGGTCATCAGACCAGTGCCGAATCTTGGGGCACTGGGAGAGCTGTTGCTCGTATTCCCCGAGTGCGAGGAGGCGGAACTCACCGCTCTGGCCAGGGTGCCTTTGGAAATGTATCCTTTCATAGCTGCATCCATCAAGCAGAACAATTAAGTATCTAAATGTAAAACAGAACCTTCTGCTTGAGGCAGCGGTAATCTACAGTGGATGACCGGGTTTAGGAAATCTGTAATGTGATTAGAACCTTCTGTATGCCAATCCAGATGGGCTTTAGTGAGCAGCAGCCCCCACCGATCCACACTGCAGAAGGGGTCCTGCCATGATGTCGTAATTTGCGTCCTACTCTGTGCTGGGTGACAGTTGCCTGCTGTCAGGTGTCCTGGCGCAGGTGGGTGACGAACACCTGACGCTGAGCAAGGATTCAAGTGCCCCGTTAGAGAGAGAAGCTTCACCAAGGTGATTCTTAACAGTCCATGCCTAGATGTGTCGAGGAGGCCGCATGTTTGCCCCCACCAAGACTTGGCGGCGCTGGCACCGGAGGGTGAACACAACTCAAAAGCGTTACGCCATCTGCTCTGCTCTGGCAGCGTCTGCTCTTCCAGCTCTGGTCATGTCCAAAGGTGGGAATACTGTCTCTGGAAACGGTTTACCTTGCCAGAGCAGCATCAGTTACTATGTGATTACTCAAAGTGTTTCTCCTGGGTAACTAAATTCTCTTGTAAGGAGTTGAGAGGCAGCCTGTCATTCAGTGCCGAGGGGTTAGGTTATATACAAAGTGGGAAGACACTGCAGTTACGCATTGTTGGAAGTCTGTGCTTTTCTTTGTGTTGCTGACACAAATCTTGTGTTTATAAAAACTGAATTAGGAATCACGTGGGAGTTTAGTTTCATTACTGCTCATGGAAGCCAAAGATTTGCTTAGTAGTTACTCAGGTCCAGCAGGTACTGCCCAAGGCAGGCACGTGAGACTCCACTGCTGTAGTTACCGTGCCTGAATATCAGATCATAAATTTCATTTCCCTTTCTGCTCATTTTGTGCCGTTTTTGCACACACAAGTCAGTAACCTTGAGAACTGCTTGTGGCCAAGGTCGGTGGGTAACTGCCTGTCTTGTAAAATCCTCACTAGGCCACCGGATTGAGGAGATTCCCGAACTTCCTCTGGTGGTGGAAGATAAAGTTGAGAGCTACAAGAAAACCAAGGAAGCCGTTCTCCTGCTTAAGAAGCTAAAAGCTTGGAATGACATCAAAAAGGTGAGTTTATAAGGTGTTGTTTTGGAAGGAGACCCAGGTGATTAGATCCTGCAGTAGGAATCCATGTTCTGCTCTGTGAATGATGAACTCCTCACTGGTCCGTGTTGCAGATCCACAGTGATGATTGTGAAGTTCTGACTGAGGCCATTTGTGCCTGACTGGTGGGGCTGAGACTCCACTGAATATTCACCATGTTGCTTTTCCATAGGTTTATGCTTCCCAGCGGATGCGGGCCGGGAAGGGTAAGATGAGGAACCGCCGCCGCATCCAGCGCAGGGGACCCTGCATCATTTACAACGAGGACAACGGGATCATCAGAGCTTTCCGGAATATCCCAGGTAACTTTTCACTTGGGATGTGCCGACTCTGTTGGGAGACTGCCTGGAGTGATGAGGTTCCACTTCACTGGTCCGTGTTTCTGAAACACATGATTTTGTGGAAGTTCTGACTTACTGAAGAAGCCTCTGGGCTTCCGTGTCTGTTAGGAGCGTACTCCTCCGTTCCGTGGTTTTAATCGCAAGCTGACGGGATCGCTTTGTTTGTTTTCCTGTAGGAATTACTCTCCTCGATGTGAACAAGCTGAACCTGCTCAGGCTCGCTCCCGGGGGCCACGTTGGGCGTTTCTGCATTTGGACAGAAAGTGCCTTCCGCAAGCTGGATGATCTGTACGGCACCTGGCGCAAGGCTGCCACGCTCAAGAGCGATTACAAGTGAGTGTGGACAGGGCGGGATGGAAGAGTTCCACATCCAGGGTAGACCTTAGGCAGAAGCTCTTCCCTGTGAGGGTGCAGAGGCGCTGTGGCTGCCCCATCCCTGGCAGTGTTCAAGGCCACGTTGGACACAGGGGCTTGGAGCAAACTGCTCCAGTGGAAGGTGTCCCCACCTGTGGCAGGGCTTGGAGCTGGGTGGGCTTTAAGGTCCCTTCCAACACAAACCAGGCTGGGATTCTGTGGCTGAGAGGATGATGTTTGTTTCACAGCCTGCCAATGCACAAGATGACCAACACGGACATTGGAAGAATCATGAGAAGCCAGGAAATCCAGAAGGCCCTGCGTGCTCCAAAGTAAGGGTTTATCTGAGAATGGGGAATTTTCCCAGTTGCCTAAATCCCTCAGGACAGGGGGTGGGGTTGGGCTGATGTTACATTCTGGGTACAAATACAAGGAATTACAGTGCCTCAAACCTCAGGAAAACAGTAGAATGTGGGTTGTGACATGAGCTGGTGCTGCACCGTGGGTCTGTTCTCTGCAGGAAGAAGATCCGCCGCAGGGTCCTGAAGAAGAATCCACTGAAGAATCTGAGAATCATGATCAAGTTGAACCCATATGCCAAGACAATGCGGCGCAACACCATCCTGCGCCACGCACAGAACGTGAGTGCCCCCGGGCCGAGCACGGTGGGGTCTATACCTTGGGGGTGGCATCATCATCTTGTTTTGTCTTTTTCCAGCATAAACTTAAGGAGGAGAAGAAAGCCAAGGCCAAGCTGGCAGCCAAGGCCCCCGCATCCAAGGCCCCTGCATCCAAGGGCCCCACAGCCAAGACTCCTGCATCGAAGGCCCCCGCATCGAAGGCCCCCGCATCCAAGGCCCCCGCATCCAAGGCCCCCGCAGCCAAGGCCCCCGCATCCAAGACCCCCGCAGCCAAGGCCCCCTCGAAGGCGAAGGCTGAAGCATGAGGCGGGTGGCTTCCCGCGGGAGCGTTCCCGGCTGTGTCCGGGATCACCGGCAATAAATCCTCTTGGAGCAGAGCGCTGGCGTCGTGTTTGTCGTGTGCTCGGAGGGGAAGGGATGCGGGGATGGGGGGGGCTCTCCCCTCACCCCGCTGGAGCCGGGCTTTGGCCGTTCCCCGTTTTAACCTCGGGGCTGTAACCGGAACCGCCCGCACGGGGGCAGCAGCTGCCCGGAAAACGTACAGCGAGCAATGGCGGATGTGATGCGGCTGCGCACCCTCCGGCTCGCTAGGGGGCGCTGCGGCGTGGCGCGGTGACGCGGAAGCGGCGGTCTATCGCGCGGCGCAGGATGCTGAGCCGGCTGCAGGAGCTGCGCAGGGAGGAGGAGACGCTGCTGCGCGTGAAGGCGGCGCTGCGGGAGCAGCTCACGAGGCTCAGGGTGCGTGGGGGGCACGGACACACCGGGACGGCACCGGGAATGGGCACGGATGGACACACCGGGACAGGCACCGGGAATGGGAACGGACACACCGGGACGGCACCGGGAATGGGCACGGACACACCGGGACGGGCACCGGGAATGGGAACGGATGGACACACCGGGACGGGCACCGGGAATGGGAACGGATGGACACACCGGGACGGGCACCGGGAATGGGCACGGACACACCGGGACGGGCACCGGGAATGGGCACGGACACACCGGGACGGGCACCGGGAATGAGGACGGAGTGGGACGGGGCGCCCCCGCGGCGCGGCCTTGCTGTGGGGGTGCTGGCGGTCGCGTGGTTGAGTGCGTGTAACCGCAGAGCGCGGGCGGAGCGGGGCCGGGGGCAGTGGGGGAAGTGGCTCTGTCCTGTGCGGGTGCGGAGCGCGGCACACGGTGCCCCGGGGGGCTGTGGCCGCCCCAGCCCTGCCCGTGCCCAAGGCCACGCTGGACGGGGCCTGGAGCAGCCTGGGCTGGAGCTGCATGGGCTTTGAGGTTCCTTCCGGCACAGAGCAGTCCGTGGTGGTACTGGTTGGTGCAGAGGTGTCCGTGTTCCCGTGCTGCAGGTGGAGGAGCTGGCACTGCAGTCCATGATCAGGTCCAGAGAGGAGAATGGGACCGTCCCTTCCTCAACAGCAGCGGAGGAGGTTCAGAAGGTGAGGGAAGGCTTTGGAGGGTGGGAACAGGGGGAGTTCCAGGGGTGACACCGAGGTGACAGCAGGGCCTGTGTGAGCACCTGGGGGGGTCCGGTGCAAGTTCTTCCCGTTGAACCTGGTTCACATTACTTAGCAATTATCGAACTGATTGTGACACTTTCACCATGACAGACTCTTGGGCAGATGGACAACGAGGCTGCCATCAACCAAACTGAGCTACACTTGAGTCTTCAAGATCATCGAGAGGAGGAAGAGGAGGAGGAGGAGGAATCTGACTCTTGAGAGAAGAAAACCTGAGATGGTTTTAATACAGACTCAGGAGTTTCTTCCTCAAACCCGCCCTTTTGTCCTGTGCATGGATGTGATCTACAGGACATGCAGGACACAGGGTCTGGGGAAGTTACACTTGAACACGTGTCATGTCTTAGACATTGAAAGAATGAACATTTGCTATACAAACATGTAGCATAACCCCTTCCATATTCAAAACCTAAGGTAGCTTACTGCCTCCCTGGCTGGGGCTTGGAAAAGCCATGAAGTCACTGATTTAACATGCATTGCTACCAGCAATAGTTTGTTCTTACTTCCTGATGCGGAGAAATGAAACCAGGCCATGGAGGCTGGTGCTGACCCAGTGACTGTATTCTGACCTCATCTGCCTCAGCTGGGAAGTGGGAAGCGCCATGCCCAGGCCCAGCTCTGGGCTCTCGGCTTCCATGCTCTCACCCTCAGCCATGTTCTGAGCACAGGGCTTATTGCTTTCTGTACCTCCTGGTGCTCTGGCATATTGGCAAGTTAAACCAACACAGTGAAGTGTCTCCTACTTTGTGCTCTTTCCAAGTAGCAGCCAATAGCCTTGTATTCATCCACAAATTGTACATGCTACTTGTAGTAAGGAACTAGTGCTTTTTGAGCACTGTTACTTACGTTATCCCGTAGTAATTCCTAAATAAGGAAATTCCACCTTTTGCTTTCAAGTGATCTTCAAGGAGGAGTTTAAGAACTTAGTTGGAGAATGGGAAATGAGTGCCCTCTTATTCAATGGCGGCACAAAAAGCACTGTAACTGCTGCTCTTTGATAGACGAGATGATTCTCCTCACCTTATTTTATCCATTCTCATTTCAAACACAGAAATCCAAACCCTGATAAACTGGTTAAAAATCAACAATAAAAGTAATATCCTAACTCAGACTCTCTGTACCTGTCATGGTCACTCACACCCTCGTTGTGACTGCACAACAGTAGGTGCTGCTGGCTCTGCTATCACTAACAGGAAACAACAGTAGGAAAGGATTTGGGAATTGATTATCCCAGGTGTAGTCAGAACACAGGATTCCACCTCCAGGGAACTGCTGCTGCTGTCCAAGGAGAGATGGGGCATCCGCCCCTTACTTGGTTTGTAGCTTCCTGGGGTGTCCTATTATGTACATCTGGGCTTGCAGTGCTCCTTATTGATGTCTGGGGAGCAAACGTGAAATGGGAGCTCAGTCTCAAGAGTGGCTGTTCGCATACTGCACATTTGATTGCCAAACAGTAAAGAAGTACTAGTGCAGCATTCCTGTGTGTTTGTGTGCGTAGTTCACCTGTAAAGCTCAGGACATATTAAGCACTGCCCAGCCTTGGCACTACTATAAAGTCACATTCAAGGGAGGAGTAGCTGAAAGAAGCCTCAGCTGTGTCCGTGAGTCATTTCCTACTGGCAGTAGTGGAAGGGCTATTCTATCCCTCTGATACTCGATACTGTTGGCCAAGTGGAAGTTCACATCCAGACAGATGGGAATTCCTTTTGGGAAAGAACTTGAGGCATTTCCTTCTCCGAAACACCAAGGAGCTGAACTCTGGGTAGTGCTGCTCACCACAGCTGTTACATCTCTGTGCAGAGAACACACTCCTGGTTCTGCCACACAGGAACAGCAGGTGCTGAGGGAAGCTGAGCTTGTGAAGGAAAACAACCTGCAGAAATGAGCATTATACAGTGTAGTACCTGAAGCAATGAGTGCAGTGCCAGAAGCAAACAGGCAGGTCTGCCCTTGGCTGAGTGGATCACAACGTTCCCATGCCACAGCCTGTCTCACCCCACCCAGGGGGGCCACAGCACTGAAGGCCATGCAGAGCTGTGCAGGTGACACAGACACAAGCTCTGGAGATGGGCTTCTCTCCACCAGCCCTCAGAAACGCAGGGAACAGGGTATACATAGAAAAAGAACATATAATGCACACACGCCTTCAGATGAAGGCTTTGGTTAAGTTCTCAAGTCTCTAAAAAAGCTTCAAGAAGTTATTTGATAATATATTTATTAAGAGAACCCATTGCTAAACATCTGAGAGAATAAAACAATAGAGGATCTTCATACACTTCAGACACTAAACACAGTTGTCATGAAACTTCCGGTTAAAAGAAAGCGAAACTGCCCGCATCTTTGTTTTGATTCTGTAGGACATGACCAAGAACTAACTTTTAAAACTCAATTAGAAAGACATCACTAAACCCTAGTAGGATGATATGCTTTAAAAATAAATATAGACATATGAACAAGTCTACAATTAGAATAGTGCCCTGGATGTTCCAAGAAGTGCAGAGCTCTTCCCATCTAGACCTGTGAAGAGAGATCTTGGAACAAACATTGGAACCATCAGGCCTAACTCTCAGGTACAACTTGACAGCAGCAGAAGCATGCTCGACAGATAACAGGTTCAAGGCATCCCTAACCCTTTCTGCACAGGAGATTAGGTAAGCATGATTGAAGTACCAACGATTTACAAAGGATCTTGATAAAGTTCAAACAGGCTGGGAGGAAACACCCTCAGTGATCTCTTCATTAAGAAAGAATATCCATAACCACTTAGAATCAGCAAGCACTGGAACTTGGACATCTGACAGTTTGGTCAGTGAACGAATGTCATCCAATACAATACCAATTAGTTTATGACAAAGTTTAAAACCATTTGGCACATGCTATAACGACATTCTTCCTTAAGAGGTGAAATACATGTTTGAACAGGTAGAAGCTGAGGAAAGAAGACCAAAATAGCATCATTGTTAACAGATGTACAGTACAGGAGCAGCTCTTCCGCACTCAGACTCCAGCAGCATGTGTGGGGGTGCTTGGTTGGTTAAGGCCTATGGTTGAACAGAGCCACCCTGCAAAATCCACCTCCTCCGCTTCAGATCTCTTAATGAAAGCATGAATCTGAGCAGAGGAGAACATCATCAGTATTCAAGCACCCAAATCTGTTAAGTAATAGTTCTAAATAGCCTGCAATAGCATAAATCCAGTTTACTTGCAGTTTTCAAGCTAGCTATAGGATCTGGCAAGCCACACGAAGCAACCAGAAGAGCTTTTCTGCAGAGTTCTGGAAATAGGCAGCATATGAAATGTACACACGGCACAGTATTCCAGAGGAATGCTGCCCACACGGTGCCTAGTGCACAATACTTCCACCAAAGTATGCAATAAGGATGTGACTCAGCCACTCGAGATAATACTCTGGAAAATGTCTGCTTGTGCATAGAGAGGCTTTTTGTAACCGAAAGAGTGCAACTGCATTTTGTACCTTATAGGTACACAGCAGGAAAAACGTGATTTTCTGCAGCAGAACTTAAGTGCTAGAGTCACAGTTCAGGCCATGAAAAGATCCAATGAAACTGGTAAGGTCACTTCATGCAGAAAAATTGCAGCATGTTCATGTGTAGTAGTTCATAGTTTTTGCTGAACAAAGCTGACAAAGGATAAAATTTGCCTCTCTTTCAACAGATGATTACAATGTATTTACTCCATAAGCAAGTGGTGTTTTGTTCTCTCATCCTCCTGAAAGTAATGATCTATACTTTGTTATAGACTGATAAACTCAAGAAAGGGAATTCTTTTGCTCATTCACAGCATTGGGTCATCTATTTCTTGTCATTATCAGACTCCCAAACCCACCCATTCTGGTCTCCTTGACAGTCCCTGTCCTGGGAGCTTGTGAAACCTGTAACCCCTTAAAAAGAAGCCCCAGAAAAGCAGCCTCTGCTAAAACCATTTGAGCTGCATATGTCAAGGGCCACAAACTACACTCTAGGCCTCATGCTCTGATCCTGCTCTTAGGGAATCCAACCTGCATGGACAAGAGCTCTCAGTTCAAGATCAGAGCTGTCACTTACCATCAGCTGCTTCAAGTCGGCTCTCTCAGCAGGATTTTTAATTAAACTAGGAAAACAGAAAGCGTTACACTAATTATGTGTATTATCTTTTAAAGATCAGGTTACATCATGCTGGTGTGCTGCTTCGCTCTAAGAAGATCCCACTCTAGATACTAGATTAGGTAATGCAGTGCCTCAAACAAATCAGGGTCTGCACATGAGTCCCTTCTGTAGCTGTCACAGGTACAGTTTTAGGTATGAAATCCTGAACTGCCTGATAACTCTCCACGGCAGCAGGAGTGAGTGTCTATAACCAAGCTGGAGAGATCAAACTCCCATTTAAACAAAACCTCAACACTAGGAACTGCTTTATCCCCCAAGTTTCTTTCACTCAAGACTTTCCAAGCTCTGTACCATGTATGGCTGTTGCATTACTTCTCTTCCATTTGGCAGCAGTAAATACATATATGCAGCTTTTAGCAAATTAACTTGTCAAACTGTAACAAACCACCTCCCTCAGCACTGAATATACTGGTTCAGTGCTGGTATCACTTAAGTGCAACTGGCAGAGTAAATCACTGGGTAAATGGCTGCCTTGATAAAGTTGTTAGTTCAGTGAAACACCGTGAAAGAAAAAGACTTATCTGGAGCCTGCAAGACTTATGCATCACATGGAACAGTCCCTGCAGAACACTGTGAAGGTTACTCTTGAAAGTAAAGATCCTCCTTTAGAGCTGTGGCATATGATCAGTCATAAGTGGTATGGTGTCTTTAATGTTGAGAAATCTAAGTTGCATACAGCAGCAGAAATCATTTCTCAAGGAGGGAAACATCTCTCAGCTTTGGGGTTCTCTTTGGATACATATCCTGTTAAGCTGGTGCCTGTAAGATGCGCTTTAGGCACATTAGCAGTCAAGAGAAAGGGGACTACACCAATTGAAATGACATTTACCATGCCACAAGAAGGACTGTCCTGGTTTTGGCTGGGATAGAGTTAATTTTCTTCCTAGTATCTGGCGCAGTGCTGGCTGTAGCCTGAGAACAACGCTGATAACGCACCATGTTTTAGTTTTTGCTGAGTGCTTACCCTGATCAAGGACTTCTCAGTCTCATGCTCTGCCAGTGAGGAGAGGCACAAGAAGCCAGGAGGGAGCAAAACCAGGAGAGCTGCCCTAAATTATCTGAAGCCCTATTCCATACCACAGACCATCATCCCAGTGTACGAACTGGGAGAAGTTTGCCAGAAGGGGCTGCTTACTGCTCAGAGACAAGCAGGGCAGTAAGCAATTGTACTGTGCATCGCTTGTTTGGTCACTGTTTATTCCTTCTTTTATTTCCTGTTATTATTACATTTTATGTCAATTATTAAACTGCTCTTATCTCAACACATGGGTGTTTACCCTTCTTCTAATTCTCCTCTCCCTTCCACAGTAAGTTACTTCACAAGGTACACTGCAGGGGTCCTTAATTACCAGCTGGGCTTAAGCTACCACAGGACTCTGCCAAGTTATTGACACATTAAGTCAGCAGGGCTGATCTCAAGTGTGTACCTTCCCAACCTCACCATAGAAAAGATACTCACCATTTGTTAACAAAATCTTGAAATTCCGAACCAAAAACACCGTTGGGCAGTTTTGGAGGTGGCTAAAAAGAAATAAATCAGTCATTCAGGATAACTAACACGCAGTGATGCACAGCCTACCTAGAGATCTACCAATTACACACCCTGTATCTCAGGAAGTTTATAACTGTATTAGTACAAGTGCAAATAGTTCATTACCTCGTTGACAATGTAATCAAGAAGCTCAAAGATTGCCATTGGGGGTCTGCTGTCTGGTCCATAGGCTAAGGAGAAAGTGTAGAAGTAGAAAAGTACAGTGTTACTCTCCTTCTGTGGTAGAGGTGTTTGAAGACACTAAGACCTTGAAGCTGACACAAAAGGGCATTAGAAAAGAATGTACAAGCTGTCGTAACTTACAGCTCACTGGTCGACCAGGTGTTCTTTGCCTGGGTGAGGTCTCTGTGACTGGTGAATCTCCCTCTACAGGACAGCCAAACATTAATTCAAGCTCCTTAGAGTCAGGAGGAGGAATCGGGTATCTGCCAATAGCCATTTCCACCAGTGACAGCCCCATGCTCCAGATATCCGACTGCACAGAGTAGTGAGTTCCCTGTAGTCTTTCCGGCTACAACAGATGAAAAGGGGGGAGAGAATATAATAACAAGAAAAAAACCCTACATTCTGCAATAACCTGGATAAACTTTAAGATGAAACCTCAATCCATTAGACTGACATGTTCCAGTGAGCTACTTACTGATCTTTTTCTTTCACTCTCTCATCTGGAGTTCCAGATGTCCCATGAACATTGCATACACCACTGCAAATAGCTCTGGGAATACTTTAAAATGATGCAATTATGTCACTGGTTTATTTCTTTAGCTTTATATCTAAATGTTGCAGATATATAATGATGGGAATTAATGACAGGATAACTAAAGAGCAAGAAAGCAGAACTAGTACAGGCAACTAAAGATTCATCTGGCTTCCCTGAGAAGCTGTTCTTGGCTTTCTGCTTTGGGAAGGAGATGGAAAGTAACTTTACTAACTGGGTCCAAAAGTGACCTGGTGCTGTAGCTATACTCCTGTGGTTTGTGACACTTCTCAGCTGATACCACTCTGACAGCTCCCTACAGCAGAAATGCATTTAGGCAAGAGCTATTCTATACGTGCACGCTGCAGTTTCAAATCCATATTCAAATAACTTCTAAAGAAGCTGCTGAGCTTTAGAATCCATCAACATGCTAATAAAACACACAAATTGAATGAGACAGTATTATACAGGGCACAGACCTTTCCTGGAGGTACAGGAAGATGGGCATGTGCTGTGCAGGCTGAGCCACCTGCACATTATGGCCTGATAAACTAAAGCCAAACAGGCTTAAACTTCATTATTTGTATTATAAATACATATGCAGGTAAGACAACAGACTCAGCTAAAAACATGCTAAGGAAGCTGCTGCCAGAAAAGATACTTCAGACACTATCAGAAATAACAGAATCGTCATCATGGCTTGGTCTGTGACAGAGAGCAAAGCTAAATCTCAGCCTGGAAAACCAATAAAACACCAAAAGCAGACAGCACTTTGTTCTCACTCCTCCTGAAAGAAAAAGGGAGAGCCAGCAGTATGTCAAGAGCCCAGAAGAGATGGGGTTGTGAATTCCTTTTGTTAATTAGCAGCAGTCCATGAATGTATGTGGGAACATAAGCCAGTTTTATTTCAAGCACATTACCAATATTATATGACAAAAAAGAGAACGCTGTCTTTGCTGTTGAAGTGCGGGACCCATACAAAGCTATTATGCTTTAAGCAGAAAAAATAGTTTAAGCCCACACAGCTTCAATCTTAGAGCAGAACCCCTGAACATGCTATTGTAGGAGCTAATTGGTTGTCTGCTGCACCAGGTGTGTACATTAGAATGAGACTTGTTATTTCCATTAACTGTGCCTACCACATAATGCGAAGAGTTCATGGGAAGAGCAAGCTTCAAGGTATTCATAGGAACAAAGAACACCCTGTAAACAGGCTCAGATCGCTGCCACAGCCTTGTCCACAGCAGCCACTCCCATGCTTTCTCTTGTTGCTACAGTACAATGAGCTCTCAAAAGCAGGCACAACAGGATCACTAGCGAGGCAACAGTGTATACTCACCTGCATAAATGACCACAGCAAAATGATGGAGTGGGCAGAGAACAACACTTAAGGAAAGCAAACTACAAATACTGGGCTTTTTGGGGGAGATGTATACAAACCCCAAATGCATTAACTGATTGGATTCTGCAACATGGACACAATTACATCTGTTACAGGGTTACAAAACATACCAAGTTGCTTGGTCTTCCTTGCAACAGTTCCTTCCCCCCACATACAATCCTGGATATATATTCCTGGAATGCAGGAAGTGCTGAACTATGACCAGCAGTAGTAACGGTTTCTTGTTTGATTACTGGAATCATGGTATCTCTTACCAGAGCATAAACTCAAAGCTACAAAATCTGTACTTACAGACATATAAGAGCGTGTGCCAACAAACGAGTTTGCCATAGAATCTATCAGTTGTCCACTGACACCAAAATCACAAAGTTTGATTTCCCCTCTAGAGTTCACCAGAATGTTCGAAGGTTTAACATCTGCAAAAAGATAAATGTAATTCATCCGTTTGGAATTAACAGATAAAATGGAAAATTTTGACAGTGAAAGTAACATGAAAGGTGAGAGTTGCCATGTGTCTCCCTTTGTTTCCCTTCTCACTATGACACAACTCTACCCCTTCTCTGGGAATACTCAGGGAAGAGATCTGGTTCCTTAGGCCCATTTCACTGGCTATTTACCTGCAGACAGATGCAGAAAGGCTGTTAGTTTGCAGTTTTTATTTCACCCTGTTCCTTGTCCTTCAAATAGTAAGTTGGGGCATCTACATCCTCCTTGCAAGGACTAAGATGCAAGATAAACATCAAAGTGTGCACCAGCACAGCTGCTTTTGCCCAGAAAGAATCACTAAAGAGGCCCTGTATTTATTTTACAAAGGTAAAAGAACTACAGCAGCCACTCCATCATCCTTAAGTTAGCATTCATATCTACATAACATAAACCATCCTTTAGCAGAACAGTTCTTGGAGTGTGTTCTTGCTGTTCTGGGGTTTGTTTGGGGGTCTTTGGGGGTGGGTGCTCTTGGGTTTGTCTCTTTGTTGTGTTAGAGTGAGGTTGTTTAAAAAGCTCTGAAAAAAGTCATTATCTCATTATTGAAATTCTGCATTTGAAATGCTCTGACCTTGTGTTTAACTATGACAGAACCAGGCAGGATTTTGACTCCATCACTGTTTCTAAACAGAAATATAATAAGGGTCACTGGTAACCAAGCAACTAATAACAGCTATTTGAACACAGAGGTACAGAGAACAATTATTTACTGTTTCTTTTGGAGCTGTAAGGGTTTTTTATTGCTTAGCTGATCCTTACCAATGCATTATCGAGATAAATAAGCAACAGTTCACATTTGCAAGCAGTGCTACAGAAATAAGGGTACTATAAATAGGGTTTGAAGAAAGAGATTAGCTCAACCTATTAGAATTTCACTTTAGACCCTGCTATTCAAGAGCAGACCCAGAGGTCTAGATAGTCCATGGCGTATTTTCATTTGCTTCTCCCTTTTGAACACAAACATATCCCAGGTTAGTTTTATTTCAGTGACTGAGGAACTGACCTTAGTTAGTGCTAACAGGATGGCATTGGAAAGATGATACTAACATCACTCCTCATCACTGGAAAAAGATCCCTATGCAGAAGGTTATGCCTCACCGAGCAACACCCATGGAGATTGCAGATGAAGACAAAACTATGTCTTTGCTACTTTCCATCTCAGCCCCCTTTCAAAGAACCAAACCCAATCTTAAATAAAGTTATCTACATATGGAAATTGTGGCCATACCTTCTGGTTTCATCACCCTTCTAGGTAACTGAAACTGTCCAGGCACACTGGAAAATGTTTTAGGATTGTTTCTGTGTATAGAGGTTCTTCTATGCTCAGCTACAGGAGAGCAAGCCTGCAGCTTGTCCACTTGGCTTGGAGTACACATCAGCCTGTAGAAAATCCAGACTGATCTAACAAACTATTCCCTGCTCTTAACACAGTCATGCCTGTGTACTTCTTTCTACCAGAAAGGAAATCCCAGCTGCTTTTGTCAGGTACAGTCTTCCCCCTTATGGAGGGGGAAGAACATTGGCACATACTTCGTGTGTACTTTTAATTCCCTATCCCTAGGAAGGCAACAGGCAGAGAGCTGAACCTTCTGTAAGTTTTGACTGCTTGCAGAGACCTCAGCACATTGGATGGCAAAAAGGAAGAATCCAGTCCAGCAGCTTGATGTATCGGTTTGAAATTCCAGCAGCAGTAAAACACAAACAAACCCACAAAACCCAAGCAGATGGTGGAGTAAAGCAGGCAGCAGAGGTTCCGGCTTCACAGCAATCTGCACCTAGAGCTTTGTGTAAAAGCAAAGTGGAAACACAATGTTTGGGAAACACTGGAAGCACTGCAGAGCCTGAACGAAGTAAGACACCTGGCCTCTAGATTTGTACTGCACACCTCCTTGTTCATTTCAAATAAAGAGTTAAATCCTCACTTATCTCTACAGCTCATGAATACTTCATGTTTCTAATTAAACAGCAAAAAATAACATTAGCATTTGTCATGGGTTCAGCAGCAGCAGTCATTTTTCTTTAAGTAGTAGCTGGTGTAGCGCTGTGTTTTGGATTTTTGGCTTGGGAACAGTGCTGATAAC
>JASSUY010012497.1:4097-59585 GCA_032466535.1 Forpus xanthops | reverse complement strand
TTGTATTCTCTTTCCTTGTATTTTCTCTTGTATTATTATTGGTGGTAGCAGTAGTGATTTATGTTATACCTGAGTTATTAAACTGTTCTTATCTCAACCTGTGGGAGTTGCATTCTTTTGATTCTCCTCCCATCCCCCGGGACTGGGGAAGAAGGAGGGGGGAGTGAGTGAGCAGAGCTGTTTTAGAGCCTCAAACCTTGACAGCATTCCTCTGTCAGTGAGCCAAATAACACCCTGTTTATATTCATCTTCAATGCTCTAGAATCCACCTGGGCTTTTGAAGACTTTTACCTTCAGTGTTCTTCTAACTCGTAAGGCCACACTGTTCCTTCCTTACAGTAGGCACAGCAAACCCTGAACACTCAACTGGAGTTTTACACAAAGCTTGTCTTTCTCCGAGCATTTTCATTTTCCTCACAAGGCGCCCAGTGCAATCGGCGTGATGTCTGGAAGGCGGCTGTCTTCCCATCCCTCTCACTGCAGCACACTATGCTATTTTAACTCCAGAGTGCCTGAGCACTTCAGCAGTTTCTCTGGAAACCAGAGATTCATATTGCCAAATGCAACAGGAATGCCAAAGCATCCTTCAAAATCTCTGCTGCAACTGGCAAGATACGGACAAATCTAGAAAGGAAGACAAGAGAATGGAAGGACATTTCACAGGTCATCCCAGACAGCTGCGCAATTCTGAAGACGTCCTTAGCCAGCCCAGAGGGATGGATACATGACACTGAAAAGGGAGCTAGTTAATACAAAGAAGCTTCCAGGATTTCCAGGACATCTTGTAATCTCGATAGAGGCGCATTTGCCTCCTCTGCCTGAGCACAGCTCTCCCCCTCAGGTACAAACCTAGTTCTGAAGAAAGGTGGCCCTAACACCATCAGACAAGAATTTCTTCTTGCACAGAAGCTGCCCAGCAGCCAGATACCTGACCATGGATTTGCTATGCAGCACATTATTGATATCTTCCAATCAATTCCAATTTCCCAAGGCAGGATCTCAGGAGAATACTCTAAAGCTGACACACTAGAAGGGACCACTGACAGCATCCCTGCTGTGTGCTGCCTGCAACTGAATTTAGAAATCTTACAAAGCACTTTCTGTGCAAGAGGAGAGCTTCCAGAGAGAAGCATACTCCAAACCGAGCTCAGAAACAACTAAAATGATGCTCTTATTAACTTATAGGATTTTTATTCATCCAGAGACAAAACAAAGCAAAACCACATTAGTGTCTTAACCTGTAGCAATATACTTTGTCTTTAGTTACAGGACATTCCTTTCCTTGTCATTTAGTGCCTTCTGTAATTAACCACAAAGATAAATGGGTCCATAGAATTAGCATTTCGTGTTCTTGACCTAGAAGAAACTTTTAAAGTCTAAGAACATGAAATTATAATGTGAGAAGCTTTGGTTGTTGGGGTTTTATTTACTTACAATTGTATTCTTGCATTCTGAAGCCACATTTAACATTGACATGAATTACCTAAGCAAGTTCTGACATTAAACCCTACTGACACCAGTTCACTCTATACACACTTTTCATGGATTATGTTTTCTCCACTTGCTAGAACTCCTTAATCGCAGAGGACCACACAACAGTACAGCCAGCACGCAACTGAGCATCAGTCAACCTCCAGAAGATAGCTTCACATTGCAGGACAGCATCCTGCTCAGATACCTGACAGCAGGAAGCTGAACCAGGGCCATCCCCAAGGAGGGCAAGCTCTAACAGCTCAGCTGAGTGTGCCAGCTTACGCTTGAGGCCCAATTTACATATGGGGGGGAACTGGTGGACAGTACCAAAGACAAATACCAGCAGATTTAGGTCCATATGTCAAGAGATGAGCAAACCTGGCTCCATACGTCAGGACACGGAAACAGTTTGAGCTGGTTTTCCTTTCTCTGCTAGCACTAGCCACAACGAACTTCCAAAATGCCATTTTAGATCCCACTTCATCAGACATCACACATTTCAATGGGAGCTTCTGCATGAAGTGTAAAAGGTCACATATTCCTGATGCTGTCAGAACACTCAGCATGGAAACTGAGCTGAGAAAATAACAACTGTACATGGAATTTTACACTGCAGGGCACATTCAGTCCATTGGAACTAAGAGAAAAGAGGAACTTTGGCTGGTCTGTGCATTTCAAGTATTCTGATGTAGCCAGTACCGTGAAGTTAAACTGCACTTAAACAAGATCAGGAGGAGGTTATTTTGGATTTATCAGATTGTAAAATTGGAAATTACAACAATTGCTGTGTCAGCACCCAGGTTAGCAAGAGCTAAACCAAACTTAACTCCCTCCCCCCAGCAACCAACAGAACAAACCACTGCTGTGGCTCAACTGAGAGCAACAAGGCTGTTCCAGTATGCCCCAAAATATGATCTCTTTTCCAGGAGTCTCCCTTATGCTCTAAACAGACAAATGACTTTGTAACTGTCATCAGAAATCTTCACAGACTCTACCTCCAGCCTCCTTTTTCCAGAAGAGCTGTATCTGATTGGTAAAAGAAACACCATCTAATCATGTGTAAGGTGATCCTACAACAGACTGTATAAGCTGGGATTGCCAATTACTCTTCTCTGCCTGGCCAACAAATGTAAACTCAGACTTGTATTAGCATCTGATGAAGATATTTTTTACACTCTGAAGACTGATCTCATCTGGTACAGGACTCCCTGAGCAGTTGGCATAGTTTATACACGTTGCCTGATCATTGCAGTGAGTAGTGCCATTCAAACAGAAACATGAAATGTTCTGTCTTCAGTTATCACTTTACACTTACATTAGGAATAACAGAACTTAATACTTTACCATTTTAAGTGTTGGTTTTGTTTAATGGGAAAGCACAGCAGCTTAAAGAGCTGGATTTTAAAAAGGGCAACTATAAGGTGAAAACAAGGCAGTGCATTTATTTCTCAGTAAATTAACTAAGGAACCCAGGAGTGTAGAAGCAACACTCACTTTACATAGCTTCACTGTGGCTTTAAACTCATTGAAGTATAAAAAGATACACAATTCTGCATGACACACGTCTGTAAACAGCATGTGAATTTAAGGCAGCTGCTGGGAATAGGGACTTTCCTTTAAAACTTTGAATGGCAATAATGAGTATTGAACTGTCAAATTCATTTTAGGTCAGAGGTTTTAATCCTCAAAGATTTCGTCATGGTTAATAGATCTGTTACTATCAAAAAGACTAGAAGTTGCAATGAGGAAATGGATACAGTGGGACAATGCTTTTTAATAACAGTTTTCTTCATAAAGAGTTAGTTAGGCCACTAAAACCCCATTCATAGGTATCTTGACTGTCTCCTGCTTCTCTTTCAAGTGAGTACAGGAATGGAAACTGCATGAGGAGATGACCTCTATACATGCTCAAGTTCAAGTACTGACACTGATGAAAAAGCTACTGCTCACAGCTACATTAGCCAGAGTGTTTCTTCACTGCAACTACACTGTGGAACAGGCAACTTGGCCCAAGTGCCACTGCTGGAGGAAGAAATGTTCGAGGGCTCCTGTAGTGCACAGCACTTTGTAAGACTGCATTCTCCACTTCTGTACCTCTCTGTGCTTACCTACAAGTTTATAACATACTTTGTGTTGAAAAAGTTTATTCCAAGGAGGTAAAGGAAGACTTATCTGGTATTTAAGGGAAATACAACTGCTTGGGTCCTTCAAAACATTCTTATCTTTGCTGCAAAAGCAGTACTTCTGGTCTCAAGTTCAGATTCCCAGCTCTAGCACATACTCCCACTGGCCAAATCGCTGGCAGCAAGCAGTTTCACACACTCTTATAAATGCAGATAAATTGCAGTAAGACATCAGAAGTTGAAAGTAAATGATAGTAAGATCTGGATATACCTCCCAAGAAAACCCCTCTGAACCAAATTCATATTAAACTATAAAGAACCAATCATACCAGAAGTACATTTTAACCTGAATAAAAATTATATTCAAGAAATATTACAATGGAATATTCTCACCTCTATGCATTATTTTATGCTTTTCTCTCAGGTATGTTAGTCCTTTTATTACCTAAAGATGAAAAAAAAAATTAGTTGACAAAGCAGAAGAGATAAGTGCATGCTTTGTATAAGAATTCCACCTGAACATAATGTAACAGAAATCCCAACATGTAATCACTGCAAGTCAATACTCTGATTTAATTTGTACCTCCAGCTCTTGACTACAGAAACAGTCAACCAGCCCCTCACTATTAGTTCTGCATACAGAACTTGTGGCACAATAGATATGAGAAGGTCAAGTCCAAAATTCTCTAATCGAGTGTTTTGTTCTTATTTAGAAGCATCAACTGATACAAAAGCAGAAAATCAAAGCAAATATAACGTGTTGCTCATTCCAATGCCTTGAGATAGCAAATGATGACACATACAAAAAACTGTGTTTTCAAAGAAACAGGTAAAAATCTGGTAGCATTTCCCCCTCCCACATCACCCAGCTCTGAAGTGGTGTAGGAATGCCAGACCCAAGAAGCTGCTGAGACACAGATGTATCCACTTCCAACCTCTGAGAGCAAAAATCACTCACCGCAATGCTAACTTTGCCCAGTATCTGCTCTGGAATTCTTCCAGCCTTTTTCAGTACTTGATCCAAGGAGCCACCATCCTAACAATAAATGTTTGAACAGTCAGGATTTAACCAAATTACTCTAAAACAGATCTGAAACCCACATATGCGAAATATGAGAGTGTTGCTTTTCATGTTTGACCTAACATTGTTATGGTGCATATCTGAACATCATAAATTACTCCATGGGAATTAGTCAGTTTCATGTTTATTTTAAACAAACATTTGGCCAATAACAACATCCCCTCAAATAAACACTCCACACAATGATCTTCCATATCAGCATTTCCATGGTTTGGATCTTGTTAAGGAAGTACAGTCCACAAATAGCTGTCAACCAAGTGTTTGGAGTCTTATAGATTCTGTGAACTTCCAGTCCAAATCAATAACATACATTTTTTTTCTTGTCACAGTCATTCCCCAATACTCTATCTCCATCCAAAGGCAGAATGAAGATTGAAACACCACAGGAGATCTTATGATCCTGATTACAGGGATGAAAAAGAGTCACGCTGGAAAAGACACAGTTCTCTTCCTGAATAGAATGCGTGCTAGTGACACCCTACACTCATAATTAAGCCCAGATCCCTGTTCTCCTCGTCTCAGGGAGAAGATCCTACATAGAGAAGGTTGGCCCCTTAGTTCTGCATATCCAGGGTGACCCTGCCTCAGCTTTCAAAGATGGGGAGTTGATTTAGCTCTCAAAGAACCAAAATAGGAAAAGATGATTTTGAAGTTTCATGCTAAGTAACAGTCTCAGTAATCATATTAGGTTAAATAAACTGACTGCATGCACACACACCCCCAGCAAAGTCAAATATATTCCACTGTTGCTAAGAGCTCTGGAGAAGGAAAAATGTAAAAGAAAAAAGCTATTTATTTTTAGCAACTGATTCAACAATAGGCTTGTGCATAAGTTTTGGATTCTCTAGAATAGAGAATATATAATCAAAGAAGAAAGTAGAAAGCTATCTCTCTAGTTGCAAAGCATCATCCTGTTGTCCAGATCAGCATTTGACATCTCCCAGTACTCAAGGCAAAAATCCACCTTGAGAAAGTAATGCTCTTCTGCCTTAACCTATCCATTTATAGGAGTGAAGAATAAAGCTAAAATGCAAAGTTTTGTTAGTTGAGGACTCAAGTCCATAACTCTTAAGGAGAGCAGAGAAATACTTAATTGATCATGTATTTTTGTAAAAACATCTACCCACATATGCTACACTTGTTAACAATATGTCAACAGGAAAACTATCTATGTACATTTCTTGTATAACCAGTGTGCATTTCTGGACAGCTGTATTTCATACAGGTAAAACCCCATTCCTTTCTTCCCCTTCCCAAGGACTAGCTCCGTTCCTGGAAGAGGCTGAACCTAGTTCAATTGCCTAATGTTGGCTGCAGCCTTCAGTGTCTTCCAGGAGCAGACTCCAACACTTTAGCCTGTTAAATACCTACTGCTAAGGAAAGTTATGCACCGGTTTTGAATTTATGTACCTAAAAATATCAAGCACTCAAATCTTCAAGTTCCATGCCTTTCCCGCCTCCAACTTCTTGTTCATATTCATACTTCTGTTTTGTAGCTCACTGCTAAAAATAAGGACTTTGACTGGCAGTAATTGAAAGGTATATACAAAAAGGCAGTGGAGACTCTCAGCTCATTGTTCATCCAAAAGGAGACCAAAAGCTTCCACCTAATGATCCACATTAAGCCATCAGTTTAATGGCTTAAGACTCCAATTTCAATAATCCACCTTTTCGTTCTATTGCAGTTTATTGATCAGTTGGTCTATGTGTAAAATCTTATATGCAGTCTGACTTCGACCAGATTCAGTACTAAACCATCAAATTTCATCCTGCCTTCACCTCAACAGAAAAGACATGTCAGATAACATCATACCCTCCTTAAGAACTTGCAAACCCTCATGGCTCCTGTTAATTTTCTCATTGACAAATTAATTGAGACTCTTTATGCCTTTTATTTCTCCATGTAATTACATACCACCACCATCTCTCCCTTGGCACGTATTAACATACATACTGCTCAGCTAGCTATTGCAGATGCGCTCATTTGTGACATTCATTACATGTCTCCAAAACAATGCCCAGTCATTTTTAACATCTATTTTCCTGGTTTTCATTATTCTTTTCCATTCTGAGAAATTAACTTCTTTATAGCTCCCAACAGTCACTTGTATTTTGGGGTATGCACACCTTCTATTGGGCGAGCACATGCTTAAAAACTGGATCATGAGCGCTTGTTCCTAAGCAACCATCGATTCCTTCTAAACATTTCAGTCAGAGAAGGCCAGAGAAGCATTAAAACAAATACACGTACTTTCCAGAAAAAAGGTTTCTCTCCAAAGCAGCAGGCTTTTCTTCCAGGGAAATAAATAAAAAAAGCCTTCAGATTTATTGTATTTCATATTGTTAAAAACAACCCTCTACTGATCAAGTGAGGCACAAAATTTGCCTGACCTTTAATTACAGAAAATTCCCTTTTAGTGTTTGGCTCCATATGGTTGGAGAAAGGCAAACTGCTGTCGAGAAGAAGCTGTACTTTTTCTATTAAAATTAAACACAGTCAAAATTATTTTTGGCATTAAAAAGAGTTGTGTAAGATCCTTCTGGGCACCAATCTTTGTTTGCATGTTCTGTGAAATTTGAGGAAAAGGAGACAAAATACCAACTCATCTAAATAAGAACAAACTAGACCAGGTTGCCTCAAGCCCCATCCAACACTACCAGGGATGGATCATACACTTTGTTAACTTAAATCCTTTTGACACTGAAGTTTCACGTTAATGGTCTGCTAGCAGCTTCAAGCTAAGACAGATTCATATGTACATACCATGTGTTCCATGCAAATGCTGATTTCTCCATCACTGTAGAAAGCTCCATAAAAGCCCACTATGTACGGAGAGTTGCACTCGTGGAGGACTTGCAGCTCCCGGATGATCTGGTTTCGAATAGCTGGCTTGATCTCTAGATGAATTAGCTGTAAAACAATCCACTCTTTATTATTTTCTTAGTGGTACAGTGCCATTCAGAAGAACCAGGTTGTTCAGAAAGAGTTTTCAATGCTTAGCTGGATAAGGCCCTGAGCAAGGTGCTCTGATCCCATAGGTGACTAATTTAAGGAGGAGATTGAAACTTCTGAGGCCACTTCCAACAAGAACTATTCTATGACTTAACTTAAAAATAACTCATCTTCTTCACTTAGTGGCAAAGGGAAAAGAAAATACTCCAATACAGCATGAGAAAGGTGAAACATCAGCACCCATAAAAAGATGGGATTTCCAGCTCTTCTTTTCACAAAAGACTTCTTTGTCACAAACTTTCTGCTCCAGCATGTTTTCTTCACTTGGGTTTTGTCCTATGGAAAAGCCATGAAAAAATGCCTAAAGGAAATGTGTCAAAGACACACTGACTCAGAAGCAGCTGCTGAAAAATAACTGCACAGGTGTTTGTAAAGCATAAGTGAAAGGAATGAGCTGAACATCAAATTAAAGGCTCCCCAAACTGAATCTAAACCTAAAAAGAAGATCACAAACAATACTTTGCCTCACTGGACGGTTTCTCTCATTCAATCCAAGAGGTGTACTTCTTTTGTGAAAGGGAAGATTAAGAGACATCATGGAAGTCAAATTTTAGTCAATATATGAAAGACTGCAGCTCAGCAAACATCTCAGCTGCATCGAATATTACTGAATTTCCTGTTAAACCCACAGTGTGTGGGGGACAGAAAAAATAAAAATCAATTCAATCGATTTAGTTCAAGAAAATCTCAATGATTTGTGTATTTTGCAATTCTCACACCTTAAAAGTGGGTGGTTTTACTCGCTTCACTCCAAACTGTTAGGTCTTTATTTTTAAAGTCAGCACATGCACATTTTCCTTTAGTTTTGCAGGAGATGACAGGGTACTGCTCTTAAAAAAAGCAATACCTCAAGTCTTTTGACTTCTCAGTTGAAAAAGAAAATTGAAGTTTTCAGTAATATAACAATAGGATCTGGGATGTGAGGGTGACCTGTGTTTTATCCTTCCCAAAGGCGAGGTTATGTTTCTGATAAAGCACAGCAGCCTGCCTGCCACCTCATCCACTGCAGTACACCAGCCTGTGCCCCAGCAGGCTGCCTCCCAACAAGTGCTACCTGTGCAATGAACTTCCTTCCTGGAAGGATAAGGCACAAGGTACTCAAAGAAAGTATCAGGGATGCATTTCCCTTACAGCACTTGGTTCCCAAAGATACTGAGAGAAAATGAAAGCTCCTCACATAAATTGAGGATTAAAACATCAAGCTATTGCAGCTAGAAAAATAATCCCTGCTCTCTTACGAACCAGGTCACAACTGCTACTGGCTGCAAAGCATAAAGCTGTACCATGGAACAATACTCTTGCCAGAAGGACAAATACCTTTCTGCACAGATGCCACCTGCACCCCAAGATGAAACTATAAACCAGGAGATGTCACTGTACCCAATGCATTCCCTCACTCTTGTTTTCTGAGTTCATTTCTTCTCGTATCATCCAGAGTCCTTTTCTAGTCTGCAGGTGTGAAGGAACATCTTAAGCAATATTCATGGCCTTTCTCTAAACTCATAGCAGAATATATGTACACATGTGTAGATATTGGATATGGATATTGTTACTTATCCCTCACTCATACCCTTCAGTAACTTCTTTTAGGCCTTCTACTCATTATCGCATCTACCACATCTTACCTGAAAGCATATACCCAGCTGAAAAGACTGTATTTGTCTAAGTGGGGAAAAAAAGGAAAAGAGAGGGAATGAATGCCTGGCTTTTCATTATGAGCACATGGGACATTTTCAGAGAAGTTGGTATGTTTTATGAAGTTGACATTATTTTTATGTGTCAACATTACTTATTTCTCCAAGTCAAGTCACCGTGTTCGATCAGAGACAACCTCCTTCATGAAAATCATCCCCAAGCTTGCATTTTTGAGGCACTCACCTTTCTTGCCATTATGAGACCAGAAGGTTTGTGAGATACTTTGAAGACCACACCACCATTTCCTGCTCCCAGCTCACTGATCTTCTCAAAGTCATCATCTTTCAGCTCTCCGACCTTTTGTTTCTGGGTAAGGAAAGCTTCAAGGCGCTTTCGTTGCTGCTCATCCAACTCTAGTTCTTCCAGCTTCTTCTGAAGTGCTTCCAAATTTGTCCTGTGTCAACAGAAAAAAGAGCAGCTCCATTATTAAGCTGTTTCAGCTTACCCAGCAGTGTTACAAGAGGAAGAGCAATAGAGCACTGAGGTCAGATTAAACCCAGTACAGTTTTGCACCTGCATACATTATCTCAAAAGACCAGACTTGTACAGTCATCCACATCAGACATACATTATTGGAACTCTGATTTAAGTAAACAGTATTTCATTCCAGATAAAACAATGACATAAGCATGAACGGATAATATCGAGTTTCCCCATCTTTGAGGTTCTGTTCAGATCCATGCACATTAAGTTTCACTACCTACAGGAGTGGCTTCATGACTCAGCATTGATGACCTGAGCTCTCATGAATCACACAGCACATCACTCCACACTATTTTTGGTTTCACATTTTCAAGGATTGTGTTGTAATTTCCTACAGGGTTTGTCTACATGTTTTATCTACCGATTTTCACACAACTATACAACTAATAATCCATTATGAAGCTTCTTATTAAGGTATCATTTATCAAGCAGGATCAGATAAACAGGCATTAAAACCACTGGAAACAGAAGTTGGTTTAACTGGGGAAAAGAAACAGCCCAAAGGTTTTAAGCTCACTTTTGTTAAAGGGCACATCTAGAAATCTAGGTTTAACATCATAGGCAATACGAAATAGAAAAACCAAACTTTAAAACAGTAGCTAAATTTGGTACTACAGAAACCAGTTCAGTTTCTCAGGAAGATTCTTTATTTAATAACTTCAGATCTTTTGAACGCACTTCATTCCGGTAACATGGCACCTTAAAAGCTCACTTAAAAGTTCCCTGCTTCCAACTGCAATAATAATGTGCTGCAAGAATACATATTTACCAGCAAATATCTGTTTTGCTCAGCTAAATTTAACGCAGTGTTCCTAGGGAATACAGTGTTGCTAGGATGAAAGACTTGAGGAACAGAATCTACTTCTTCAGAGCCTAAAACTATTTTCCATTAAAGATATAAATTCCACTAATAATCGAGAAACCCATTTCTATTCACCACTTCAGAAAACGTCCACTTTCAAATCGCACTGTACAAATATCTTTCTCTGCATGCCCAGTAAGGCACTAGTCACTTGAGATGGTAAGACTGAGTCTCCAAGAAGAACTAATAAGCCTGAGACTCAACAGAAAAAGAGAATTATAGGATGAAACCCTCAACCCGTTCATTGGAGAGCCTGCACTTCCAGGAAGGATAACAAACTTGGTTTGATTGTAAGAAGGTTTAATCAAGGCAAATAAAAAAGGATATAAGTATTCACAGCTCTTCCTTACTAAACAATCACTCTGAAAGTTTAAGCAGTGATGCAGTCCTACTTCATTTATCAGTTTAAGTATGGCAGACAGGATGCAATTGTCAACCTAACTTAGGGTGATAATGCTTAGAACAGATAAGCAGAGGAAATGGAAAAGAGACCTTTGAGGTTAAGGGGAATTCTGTTTGACATTTTAACAGTCTAAGTATAAGATTATCAGGCAACATTTGGAGAAGGTTTCACAAAACATCCTGGGCACTGCTGCTCAAGACCATGAAACAGTCTCACATAGTAAATGCGCATGTACCTACTCTACTGTAGTCACACTAGATTAACTGTCCCTATCTTGGTGTAAAAATAGTTTCATTCTGGTGCAGATACTTCATTTTCAGGCTATGCTACAAAGAGAAACACACTCTTGTTTTAAACCAGTGTAATCATACTGGAATATAATCATCCAACTAACATCCTAGGGTACTCTCCATGCATAGATAAGCCTGGCTTACAGGAACATGAAAATCACTCTGACTTACAGACTCTGTTTAAAGATTAACCATTACGAAAGATGTTTTTAAAATCCAGTTTCTAAAATGCAAACCAGAAAGCAAAACCTCCAGAATTCCAAGCTCTAATGGCAAAATCTTCATTACAAGCAGTGATGAGTAAGACAATGAGAGCAATTAAGCTTTCGGATGTCACATGGATTTTTAAGGACCAATTCTCTAACTGTACAGCAAATTAATCTGAAGATGCTCACCCAACAAATGCATCATAGAAATTGCTAATCAGAATGTAACTAGAAGTAACACCTCCAGTTAGTTTTATGATAACTGAATGACACATCAGGACAGAATCGAGGTCTTTTTCATTCTGGTCCTTTTCTTGAAGCACTAAATATTAATCTATTTAAAATGTAAACAGATAAATAATTAAAGAGTATGTGTGCCACCAGAATTGGTGGTGGCAACCTACACTCAGTGTTTCAGAAGGCAGAACTCCAGCACTTTCAGTTTTTAACTTGAACTACTGCAAGAATATTATCCCTTGACAGGCAACTATGAGGACTCTCACCGCATGAAAACATCACAGCCAAGGTGCAGTGCAAAGCGCACAGAGTAACAGATAGATATTTAAATCATTGCATATGAAGTATTATAAATGAAACTAAACTGACACATACAAAATTAAGAGGGAATGCTCAAGTCAGTTCACCATTGATCTTTATGATCTTTTCCAACCCAAACCACTTACAATTTTACAATCACTAGGACACCATGAAAACATTAAGGAAGCTTTGCCAGCTAAAAGTAGCAGCATGCTGGTGCGCTAATGTCTACCTCTAGAAGGAGCACTAGTAGTTACTTAATCTTACATAAAACTTTTATTCAGAGACAAAAAGATGCCTATTAAAATTCATCACCATTACCTGCTGCAGTCTTGGAGTTTTTTTTTTTCCACTGTCAGAGCACTCTGCCAGAGTTCCATCAAATCACCTCAGTGCTTTACTGCTGCAAGCACTACTCTAAACCAATAGATTATCATTTAATTTATTACTTTCTGTTTTAAAGCCAAGCACATACTAAACATACTGCACTAGGGAAAGAATTTAGCTTTCATAATGTGATCATCTGAATGAAGCCACAGGGAGGTCAGTGATGGTTTCTCCATTCATTAGAGAAAGTGTAATTTCACAGAGCACTATGTATAAATATGTTCTTATTCAGGTAGCAGAAATGAGTAAATATGCTCTAGACCCAACAGAGAACACCACTGCACAAAGGACAGTGTCTCAGGTGTTGGACTTCAGATACTATTATAAGATCTCCCTCTTCTAGACTAGATTGGGAGTTAGAACATAAACCCAGGGCAAGACTTCTGGAGAGTTGGCTATCTGCTTCCAAGTGCAGCCCCAGGTGCTGCAGGGGCTCTCCACCCACTCTTGATCAGGTATGATCCTTCCTGTTGAGTCAACATTACTTCTTCCTTTTTGTACTCAAAGTCTGCTGACAGCACAGTGTCCTCCTCCCAGTTATGGGGCACTTCCATATGACCTCCGAAGTTTAAAATAAATACAGAACTTAAGAGAACAGCTTTCTACAAGACGCACACAAGCACGCTCCACTTCCCCACACAACAACCACCCTTTGAAGTGTGTAAAGAAACTTCACCTCTGTTAATATCAATTCAGGCTTTACAAAAAAAACCCCATTTTAGAGGCCAGAAGACAATTGCAACCTGGCATCCTGAGGGTACCCACATCCACCCCTTCCAGAGCCAGCTTGTGTTAATATCCCAGAGGTGAGAAAGGTTTTCTGAAGAGAATCACAGCATGGGATATTGGGAGCTTTTCAGACTCAGTGCCACCTCATCTGTACGGAAGCTCACCTAAGACCTTCAGAATGGGCTCACCCATCCCAGTATCTCACATCCTGAGTGGCCAAAATCAGATGCTTAAAAAAAAAGAAAACTGGGTGGCAACAACCAAAGAAAAGGCACAGCAACACCTCTAGCTCCTGCTACATGAAGTGTTCTGTCCTGCTTCCCAGAGATGCACTGTCCATTCAGGGGCCTGCAGATAAGAGCAAGATGTGCCACAAATGCCACCACTTCACCACGTTACCAGGACACTTTCTGTTCTCTTAATGGCTGGTTGAAGGTATTTTCAGACTTTCCTTTTCAAGACCAAACCCCTCCCCATGACTTATATCCACTGTAAACGTGCATATGATACACCGGTAAGAAACATAGGGAAATACTCATGTGTTAGTTACTGAGCAAACCTTTATTTACTACACACAGTTTGGGTGGGGAAGAGTAGCAGAGTCTGCAGAGGACTCTCACCTTGCGCACAAAGATGGGCAGAAGGCAAGAAGAGACTCTCAGCTCATGATTCTGGGGGCAGTCAGCCCAGCACTTGAAGAAAGCACTCCTGGAAGAGATATATTAACTTCTCGGAGCATACTTGTTGTCTTTGAACCAGCAACAAGGAGAGAAGTGCTGCTGTTAGTCTGCTAGTGCTTAATGCTAGAACAAAACCAGAAAAATAAATCCTTATTCTCAACTCATATAAATAATACTCCAAATGCTTGAGAATTTAATTCACGAGTGATAAGTTAATCATATACTCAACCCTAAAAGCTACATTAAAGCTGTACTCAACCCTGAAGCCTACTTTAGAAGGAAGAAAAAAGGTGGTAGAGGAAGAAAGTCTGACAGAGTCTTTAGCAGTAATTTGTCAAATAGTTGTTCAAAGTTATTACTATCAGTTTTGCAAGCTGAACAATTAGCATGAGTGAAAGCATCAAGAAGTACATTCAGTTTCAGATCTCCTGTCACATGAGGATACAGGCTTGGGGGTTGTTTTCCAGAACAGTGACAGTAATGCTTTTCCCAAGCCTACACACCTGTCAGTTTAGAGAAGAAAGTAGGCAGTTCACTACATAATTTCCATGAACAACCTCAATCAGGGAGCTGAAATAAAGCATTAGGAACATGAAGACATTCTGTGGTGTTGAAAAGGCAGACTACTATTTCATGTGACTGTGCCAAACCCAATAAGGCTATTTTCTATTTAGTTTTTCCTTTAGCAAAGGAGAGTTCACAGAGTAACATGGAAGATAGAAGCAATTACAATAGGCTCATCACTTACTGCACAGGTGTCTATGTCTGGGCTAACTCCAGTAGAGTCATAAAACCTGCAGTTAAAGTAACAGTGCATCAAGATCCAAACTCATTGTAAGTGCAAAGGAGTCTTGCCTTGGAAAAATACACTATTCCCCAGTTCCTGCTTATTTTCAATCCTTGCAATATGTTACAGGTCCTTCATAAGCTGTCTCTGCCTTTAGGTGGATATATGATTACCCAATTCTAGCTCATTTCTAGCATGATTTAACATCTGAAAATGCTGTTCCACTTTCACAACAGACATAGCATGGGGTATACTGAGGTTTAATTCAGCCAGGGAAAAAACTACCCAGTAAGAGGCAATCTGATTAAAATCTATTTCTTAATAAAAAGTATGTAAACCAAAACTATTAGAAAGATACTGTTCTGTCAAAGGAAGTATCCTGCTAAACAAATTCCATGCAAGAACTCTCATTTTCCTAAAGCTCACAGTCATGCATTTGAAAGAAGAAAATCTGAGCTAGGATTTCAAGTCTCCTGCTGTGTCTCCAACCAACAGGAAAACTTAATATGAACAATTCCTCATCAGCTGAGCTGCTGGGCAGGAATCTCTGCTTAAAGCTTCCCCCTTCTTTTGGTTTAGCAAAAAAGCATTAAAAATCCTATTAAGTGTCTTGACTAATTTCTGTTAAATAACCCAAAGCATGCCCAATATCATCCGAGTTGGAGACAGAGCTGACTGAAGAGAGCAAAACCACAGATGTGAGCAGCAGCACAACTGGACAGATGTTGGATTCATGCCCTGGATGCCTCTGCCTGTCAGATGTTTTGCAGCTGTTCCCAGCCAGCACTCAGCCTCACAGCCCTTTATCCTGGATGGTGGCAGGAGCTGCCAACAAGGCTCAGCCACCCCTTCACATGGTTAGCTCTGTGGCTAAGCAATGCAACTGGTGGTCTGGGGGTTTTGTGCTCAGTTAGAAGGCTTCCTCAGGACTTTGCTGTAGCATTGAATTCAAGGTCTTCTATAAACTTTGCTCTTTCAAATTGAGAAATTCAAGAGCTAAACCTCCAGAACCAGAAATCCAAGTTCTCCATTTCCCTTTCATATCTGCACACCTATCACTGATTCTTCCTAGCCAGCACTACACACAAACAGAACAAATGAATCATAGGCCAATTAACACATCCTTATGGACAGAAAAAAATAACTTACTTATTGGATATTTAAAACACAAACCCAGAGGATAGAAGTTATAAAATTCTGATCATGAACTGACACATGGACTTACGCAAGTCCTGCTTTTCCACTGTTTTACATCTCTGAACTAAGAGTTAACGGCAATGACAAAAACAAGGGATGAAGACGTGCAGTAGTAATGGTAACACTATCCTCACCACTCCCTTATGCGGTAGCAACACAGCCTCTGCCAGATGCTACAATAATACAAAAGATGATGTTACAGTATCAGTTTACAAGGCTCATGGAAAAGCCAGGATTAGAATTGAAACAACTCTGCTGCAGGAGTGGAGCAAGGTTGCAGGAGCACAAAAAACCTGCCAGAATGAGCAGATGAAAACAAACCACCAAAATCCCCAAACATAACCGGGATTCAGTGGATGGAAGGTTTAGCTCCTTGCTTGTATTTTAAATGGATGGATTGTGTAACACAGCACTTGTCAGCATAACCACTCAGTGGAATAAATGAGTACTTTTTACTTAACATATGTATAGGCTGTAGCAATACATATAAAAATATTCACACATCTACATACATCTATATCCAGACTGAATGTTAAAACATGCATTCTGTGATTATTTGCTACATTAAATCTGCTGACTCATCTTCCTACCACATTGGAGAAAAGGCTCTAGAAAAGCACAGGACAATGCTGAGTTGTACAAAACAGCCCAAGAAGGAAGAGCTGCCAGGAAGTTCCAACAGTTTCTTTTAAAACCCCATAAGTGGATTTTTAAGAAGATACTTGTTCATCCAAAGCATCACACACACTGCTGGACTGTCTCTGTCCTAGTTCTCAGGCTGTAAAATCATCTAATTTTTATCAATCACAGAATGGTTTGGGTTAAAAGGACCTTAAAGCTCATCCAGTCCTAACCCCATGACACCGGTAGGGATACTTTCCACTAGAGCAGGATGCTCCAAGTCCCATCCAACCCAGCCTTGAACACTGCCAGGATGGGGCAGCCACAGCTTCTCTGGGCAACTGCTCTTCTTGCTCCTTCAGCATGTGCCACCCTGTAACAGACAGCACTCACTACTTCCTTCTGCTGGGGTGACTGAATCATGATGAAAACCACATCCCCAGCTGTCAGTAAGCAGAAGTTGTGCTGGAATTCACTCTCCTCTTCTTCAAACAAGACTCAGGATGACAGCAGCTTCTCAGCATGCTTGCAAAGAGCCACCAAGCAGTGAATTAGTCTTTTCCTAGCTGTTCCAGCTCCTCTGGGCACTAACTGGCACGATGCTGTGCTCATTCCTTCAGAAGCATAACCAAGATTTTGCTTAAGTAACATTGAAGACAGAGCAAATCAGAAACCAACCAATTCCTAATTAGTAGCAACACATTCTAAGTCTTCACGAAATAACAAAATACATAAACACATTGCTTTCTTTAAAAACCATAAATTTAAAAGTCTTTGGAAGAAAAAACCTGCTCCCCAAAATTCAGCAAGCTGGAAACTGATGCTGCTTCCTCAAAGAGATATTAGTGTGTTCTGGCAGTAGAATCTGTACACTTCATAAAGCACAGTCAATCCCCAGGGCAATGATGGGAGAACAAATGCAGCTGTAAAAAGGGTAACAGACAATGTGGGGAAAAAGCCTTCTTAGTGGAACATTTCAAACTGAATCATTTTAAGGGAATATCTAGGTTCCACACATAAAACAAAAATTCTTCCTCAGTTCATTTCAGAACATTTTTCCTGCATACATTAAAGTATTTCATCAGTATCCACTCAAATGATGGGCTGATGTATTTTCTGCCTCATTTAAATTCCACACAACTTCCACGTTGGGTGTTTTTAAGCTACCGGTAAAGCAAAGGCTCAGTAGCACCATTATACCAAATAAATAATTACACTACATATGTGATTAACCTAGTCCCTTTCAGTCTTTTTATAAGCCTTATTTGGTCTAGATAACACTGGAAGGCATTCAAGGAAACACTGTAATGCATTCCTCTTGAGAGAGAGACCTGAGACCACTCGATTAAAAGACGTGCTGCTCAAGTCATAATAATTAGTGAATTTCAACATCTCCGTGGTATCTCTTGGACTCCAAGTGTGCTGTCATTGGGTTCTTGCCAAAGCAGGAAGCTCTGCCCCATTCTGTCCCTAGCTATTCGTTCCTAAGTAACCAATTCAGATAACATCTATTTAAAATTAACCTTAATACTGCAAGTTTTCAGTCAGATTATTTTCTTGATTTAGCTCATCATTTGGCTCCATGAAAGCTGCTGCGAGCACAACATGACAATCTGGGCTTCTTTGGTGAGTAAATTCTCAGATCAGCACACACATCTGACCCTCTGAAAGAACAGATACAAGAAAAGCATCAGGGAGACACGGTCACAGCAAGGAAAGGAGAAGACTTCAGAAGAAGCAGGATCTTGCACATGCTTAACTGTGAAAGCACACCTTGTCAACTCTACCTGCAGCACCAGTGCTGTAAAGGACAGAAAAGACAAAGTGGCTGTACCCATATGACAGCCTGCACTTCCCTCAGCTTTCATCTCGCTGGAACACAAATACATTTATTTTTTACACCCAGTTTTTATTTAACTCTCCAAAACTGATTTAGGTTTTTGCAATACATACGCCTGCACTGCTGTCACTACACTTAAACACACATGTAAAAACATCACAAGACTTGGTATTTACTCTCATCTTGGTATTAAGCGTCTTTAAATCTCTCCTGCACCCATAACTGTAAAGTAAAAGCTGCCTATCAAGAAACAACAGCACAGGTCACTTTGCCACTTATGCTGATTTCTGTACTACTTGTGTACACTTAATTGTAAATCTTTTCAGCACAAACATCCCAGAACAATATAAGTACTAAGTTAGAAGTTTTTTTCCACCATTGTAACAGATCACATGTTCTATTAGCTTCTAAGAATTATTTAAATGCTATTTGTAATTCAATAGAAGACTATGCCAGACACATGCACATTTAAGAGAATGCTCCAAGTATGTTTCAGTGAAAAAAAGGAAAATTTTGTTTCAGAGTTTCTTTTCCTAAAGCTATTTACAAGCTTGCAGTAATTAAATATTCGTACTCAATGCAACTGCAATCTGGCCAGGTCAGTCATAAAATTCCAGGACCTAATCTTCCAGAACACTACACATGGGCGCAAAGCTCCCGTGCAGTCAAAGGAATTCCACAGAGGGGCCTGGCCCTCCTCAGAGACTTGGTGGTTTTAAAAACAATGGAAAAACCCTCCAGAACAACTTCAGAAGTGACCCAGTATGCATTACAGCGAGCAACTCTGAAAGTCTTCCTTCTCTTTCTCCTAAACTCACATCCAAGAAAACTGACCAAAAGAAATTATTCCACGAAGCACAAATCCTCTTGGAACGACTACAGGGAAGCAGCCCACTGGTTATGCTGTTCCCCCCACTCCATTTTACAGTACAAACTTAAAAGCAAGGAAAAAAAAAAAACCCAAAACACAACCCACACTATAGCTGATGGGAGATAATCTGCCTTTTTACTCCTACAAACCCTGAAGTTTCCTTGAGAAAGATACTGAAAACATTAAAACTGCAAGATGCACAGAAAATAAGCAACTATTTATTTTCCAAATTGTAATATAAGGTGGAGTTCAACCAGTTTTGCATAATTTCCAAGTCCTTCTTTGACTATCAAATACATCCAGCTCTTCAGGGGCTTCTTGAAACGCAATTTAAACAGAATACAAACCAGTCCAAGCAGAAACAATAAGAAAAAGCTGAAAACTTAATACTGCAGCTCTGACTGGAACTTGCCAGTCACCCATTTCTACAATATTACTCTCTGGTCTGAATGGTTCTAAGGCACACATGCACTATAATTAAGACAGTTTAAAGAAACAAAAACCCAGAACTGCACAACATGGGTTTAAGCACCACTGGTGACAGCATCGTGCCTGATGAGCTGTTTCCATTCACCATTATCTCTGGACTTCCTTTCATACCATGCCCTTAAGAAAACAATATACTTCCCAAGAAGATGATGGCCATGGGTCTTTACTATCTTAAATTCCTCTCCAAGACCTGGTTGTTTACAGCATATTAAAGGAAGATGCAAATTCCATTGTCTACTTTTGTGTTTCCATTTCCATCTAACAGAAGCCAGAATTCACCTGTCATACTGTCCTCAGTCCTCCTGACCAAGAGTATAATCCTGCTTTGCTCATTTTACACTGTATTACAGCTATCTCACATCCGAGATGTGCTTGGCCCTGTTTTCCTAGTACAGAGATCACAGCTGAGCTTTGATTTGGGAGATACTAGTTGTTGCTAAAACACATACACAGTTTGTATATTTTGGAATTCTTTAAACAGATGACTGTAGGACATTCGAGTCCCAACCACCCCTGCAATGTCAACACTTACACAACACACAGTCAATGGCACTTAATTTAAAATCACTGTTTCCATTTTTGTATTTAATCAAGGTCCTAAGTTCTTCTGGAAGGTTCAAGTTCCAATACCAGAGACAGGGAAGCTGCCTTGAGTCAGTGAACATGAAGAGTAAGCCTTTAGAGAAGTTATTTTGTAGACACACCCAAATGTAACTGATGTACAGAAAAGGCAATCAGAAAGTCTCCTCTGTAATCAGAAGTTAGAAGCAGTGACAAACATTAACACATATTGGTAACTGCAGCAGTAATCCTTCCACAAGGGACAAGTTAACTAGAACACTAATTATAATGCTCATTGGATTGTTGTGCTCTGTGACAAAATGTATTGACTATTTATTTTTTTTCTAGTGAATACAGGCTACATTATATGCCAAGACATCCTATTTCATTAAACATAATGTAGGATCTCAAAGCACAGGTTTAATCAATTTTTCCTGTACATACACTTTTGGACATGGGCATTTTAACTAATAAATGTTAATGCACTTCCCTGAGACCAGTACACTTCAAAGCTCACTATGTAACGTCACCTATACATAATAAGTTTTGAGGAACATGACTACCGATTTTTCCTTGAAATATGGGGCTGTAACATAGAAATACGTAAGTATAGGTGCATTTTGTGTCACCTCAAAAGACCTTTACATAACTATATTTAGTATTTGTTTTTAATTTAAAATAACAAGCATTGGCATCTAATATCTATGTATGCGTAATTGTTACGTACACCAAGCCATAAAACTAGTTACCCTATTTCTTCACCAGCATTTTATATGAAATTAACTTTCTCATAAATATGAGCCTTCCTTCTGCTTTTCTGTAAAGATGCGACTACAAAATTATATGAAGTAACCTTCTTTTCATGTGAACAAACCCCTAACTGTAACACAGAAAGTGGCATTATCTTGAAACCCACCTCCTGCTTCTTTGCAGAGCTTCTGCTGCATGCTCTGGGTGTAGCTTGGATTTAGAGAGTAATAACTGTAAGACATTCAAAGGGATAGGGAGTCAAAAGTCTGAAAGGTACAGAGAGTGGCAATTCTGATCTTGTTTCCTTTTATTCCTATGACAGTAACTACCCCAGCATAGTCAGTCAGAAGACTATTGCTTTAACATTTTCTCCAGGTTTGTTGGTTTGGTTGGTTTCCACCCTACTTTTTCTGCAGAAATTTTGCACAAGCATAACTGTGCAGCTCCAAAAGTACCAAAAAAACTGCAACTGGCCACTGGCACCTTGGTTTCATTCTGAGGATCTGAAGCAACACAAAGCCCAAGTACAGCAGCACAGGCTCCACTTTCCCTGCACAACTGCTTCTAAGCAGGAAGTGTCAAAAGCAGAAGTGAAGCTCAGGAAAAATCTTTTAGTAAGTCTGCCTATTGTCCAGCAAGGTAACTGGGAATTTAGAGGGCCTTAGAGAGAATCACAGTACCCTGTACAAGTAACTAAAGTAATCACTACAATCAAAACCGCTGTCAGAGAAAAGCATTGTGAAATTGTCATTAAAACACCCAGGATAAATATATTTAACCTGCAAGTACCCTGATGCTATCCCACACTACCTGGCCAGGGGAAAGGAAAAAAGAGGGAAGGTAAGAAACAGAAGAAAAAAAAAAGAGTCACGCAAGTGAAAACCAGGCCCCATCTGCATGTTTCACGCCATACACCTCATGCTATAAGCTTTACTTACTGTAGTCAATGAGTTCCCGTCACCAAATAAGGATGAAGACAGAGGACAAGATAAAACAGAAACCAAGACATCCTGAATCATCCAGCCCCTTCTTTCATTTCCTTTCTTTCCCCTTCCTTTCTGCCAGGAAGTCCAAGTATCACATGTACTCATTCCTAGAAGTATTAAGCTTCAGTGTTTGAAAAGCAGCAGGAGATTCTGGGAGTCAAATACCCATCATAATATGTTACAGAACCTTCCACCTCTGACATTTTCTAGATTCCAACATCCAATTACTGCTGGCCAATATATATCTGTTTGATTTTGTGCCAGCATTGCCTTCAGGCCTAAATAACTTCCTTCCTTCTGGATATTTAGGTCCTCCATGCATTAACAGACAGCAATAATATCACCTTGCTCCGAATCTTCATTTCACTTCAGCTAAGTAATTTGAGCGCTTTTCATTCTCTCTCAAGAGGTTCTCTTTAAAAAAGAATGGGGAAACATCTGAGATTACTTGCAAAGTGACAGATTTGTATATGGTGGAAGTGAATGAGTAACTAGAGACTCACATAGCCAAAATTCCATTATACCAGGAGCTGAGCTTCAGAAAGCATTAATATGGTAGCTCACAGATGTACAGCATGCTTGAAATGCCTGACAATGCACACAGGCTGACAACCACCTCTACTGTTGATCTCAAGCAGTAACGAAAGGCAGGGGGAGAAGCACAGAACAGGACAGTGAAAAAAAAAGAAACAATCTTACAGATGAAAAAAAAACAAACAAAAGTTTTCAATTTAATTCCAAAAACCTTTCCAAATTCTGTTGCAACTATTCTTTGCTATTTGAAATCTTTCACAATGAGGATTTAATATTAGCAGGATGAGAGGATGTTTCCATGATTAATTAATTCTGGCTGTTTACAGGACAACAGGTCACTGGATATACTTTCACTAAGCTACTGCTTTTAAAAATACCTGACACACCTCTAAGCCTGGCAAAATCTGGTTGTAAGGTCTTCTATATATATGGGGGGTGGAACTAGATGATCTTAAGGACCTGTCCAACCATAACTATCCTATGATTTTATGTATGACAAAGAGCAGAAGTCACATACCAAATAAATCAACATACAAACCAGAAAAGTAAGCAACACAGCTCCCCAGTGTAAAAGATTCAACATTCACATGAGTCTCCAAAGGTTTCCAACAAGTAAATGAGTACCAGACATGCAAAAGTAATTCAAAATTAATGACATTTCTTGAGTGAGGTAATACAATATTTAACATATTACATGTTTGGTCATTAACTTTTGGTACTAAAACCAACAATGATAGGTATTAAATTTATTCATAAAACAAGACTAACAGGCAATAGGGATCCCCAAGGAGTAACTCAGTGTATCGCCAACTATCTTAACTGTGCTATACAGGCAAATATAGAAATAATATTTCCGCCCTACCAATCCAAAACAAAACCAGCATAATATTCAGATCACAATGCTTAGATACAATCAGTAACTCCTACCAAAGAACAGTTTTCAAACAGCTCATCTCCCAGTTAATCATCAAAAGAGCTTGCTAGAAGTGTCACAGCTGGAGCTGCTATATGCTGATTTCTTTTGTAAGATGCTGGAGTGGATAAATGAGGTCTGAGCCTGTCTGAAAACGTGGCAACAATGGTCCATGCAGAGCACTTTAAAGCCCAAGACTTGCATGTCTTCCTGCAATTGTCTGACATACTCTGTCAGGGTGGCACACAAGCACATCAGAGCTCAGTTCACATATCCAGGAGAAGACCAGACTGACCATACAGGGACAGGAATTCATTCTTTTAAGATACAGTTTTATTTCAGGGCTCAGTTAAGAGCTAGCCCATCAGCTTAGTCTAAATATTAAGTGATGAACAGAGCCCTGTTAACCTCAAAGAGAAATCTTTTTATAACACTTCATTACTTCAGGGTGCTGGCACTACATCTGCATAACTGAAGCCACGATGCTCACCCACATCCACAAGCTCAACACAGGCTCCGTAATAACACACAACTACCCAGCGTTTAGTCTTTTTCTTCTTCCGTAAGCGTACCCACAATTAGCCTTCCACACACGTACACGGTGTAATGTTTGTGTCACATGCAGGAAAGCTCAGAAGCATCTTCTCCAAACATGCTCACAGAGGTACCTGCCATAACACTGCTAATTTCTGAAAAACAGATTTACTGAAACTAACAGCAGCTTGGTCTAATCCAAGGACGAGAGGAAGAACGCAAACAAGCAAAAAAAAAAAAAAGCTAAACAAAAGCAGAACACCTTCTATACAGACCTGTGCTTTTCAACAGAACTTCTCCCCCCCCCACCATTTATGAAACATACTATTGGAAATGTATAATTTGGCACTCAGTAGATAATTATATAACCTAAGAAGTCAGCAGATACCATTACAGACTATGAGAAGGGAGTTAAACAAGTTTTCCTCTATTTTTTCTCCAGGTTATCTTGTACGACTAACAGAAATCTGTCTATTGCCGAAGACACCACTCACCGATGACGGTGAGGAGACCCCCAGCAGATACCACGGCAGGGACCATGCACCCCCCCCCCCCAGCATAGACAGCTCTGACTCTCCTGGCAGCCAAGGCCATGCCGGCTTAAAGCACAGAAGGTGAAGGAAACGCCGACAGAGCAAGGCCGGTGCCGCTTCAGCGGAGACCACCGCCCCACTGCGGGCAGTGGGATGGGAACCACCGGCCCGGCCGCGCCCGTCACCTCAGCGCCGCCGGAGCCCCGGCCACCCGCTTCACTCACTCTGCAGAGCTGGTCCCGTTGACGGCGGATCCATCTGGAGCGGGGTTGAGCTGAATCGGCCCGGGCTTCTTCTTCGGCATTTTCGCCCACAGACGGAGGGGAGGGTAACGGACGGAGCAGCCCTGGCCCCACTTCAGCCAGGTCCGACAGACTTCCAGCAGTGGAGCAAAGTTGGGGAGTCCCCTCCTCGCCGGTGCCACCGCGGGCGGGCAACCTCCTCAGCAAGCACCTGTGGAGGTGATGCCGTCAGCCTCCCGCTCTCCGCCCGCCCAACGCCGGCCTCCCCTCACGGAGTCAAACAACACCGAGCTCCCCCCGGCACTCCCGACGGGAGCACTGCCCGGGCTCAAGATGCGCCCTTCTGCGGTACTGCGCCTGCGCACACCACTCGGCCCTCCCGGCGCGCAGCCGTGGGGACCAGGCGCATGCTCCGTGAGGCGGAGGAAGCCGCGCTGACACCGTGCCCGCACTACGCGGTGCCCGCACCGGCGGGGAGCGGCACCGGCGCCCTCCGGATTATGGCTTCGTTGTAAAGTTGTTTGGCTGTGACACCGGGGTTGTGGAGCGTTTGTTAATCTCCCCCGTGTGCCAGCATCAACGCAGCCCGCAGTGGGAAGAGCTGTGGTTACAATCAAAACATCAGCCTCAGCTGGGGGATTGACAGTTGCTAAATCCTTACCCAAGTAAATGATTCAAACACGGAAACTTGACGATTGCAGGTATAGAATAAACAGTAAAAATAGGTATGAAAATTGAACCAGCTGCTGGTGATACAACACTACCGGGAAGGGCCAGTTTGTGTCACATCAACACATTAATGTGGTGATGGTTTTCTGTGGGTACATTTCTGAGAAGTTCTGACTTCAGTCACCACGGTTTGGGGAGCTTTCTAGGTTCTTGTAAATGTTGCAGTGAAAGATTTTCTCTTCCAGGAGTTCTCTCTCATGTTTTGCAATACAAAAGCAGGAATGCATGAGTGGAGTGAGAAATATGATTTATAAAATAAAGAACAGTGCTGTCTGTGGGGATTGTTCTTGATGCTTCAGGAGTTCTAAGGATAGACGTAGAAGACCTAACAATTAGAGAATGAAGATGTGAGCCCACACCACAGGAAGAACAGCGCCTCGTTTAAACAGGTTAATTCTGGGGAGAAAACCACCGACATAAACATGAGGTTAAGCTTTCAGACAACAAAAGCCACGTTTTGCTGCTGATAAAAGCTTCCATGTTGAGGCTTAAACACCAACTTGCTCCTACCCAGCTATAAAGCACTCATTCTTCAGACAGGAAATCTGTTGCATAGTGCATCAGTTGAGAGGAGACGGAGATGAGATCTGAGGGAGAAGCTCTTCCCTGTGAGGGTGCTGAGGTGCTGGCACAGGGTGCCCAGAGAAGCTGTGGCTGCCCCATCCCTGGCAGTGTTCAAGGCCGGGTTGGACAGGGCTTGCAGCAACCTGTGTGGAAGTGCATGAGCTTTAAGGTCCCTTCCAACACAAACCAGTCTGGGGTTCTATGATTAATAACTACTTTGATTAAAAATATTACATTACTTTTGCAAACCACAGAAAAACCCCACCATGGAATTCAGAGTGTGTTTTTATACAAAGTACTTACAATTTATTACCACCATGCTTACAGGGAACAGCTTCTTCCTAATATGTGATCTAAATCTACCCTTTTTAATTCAATAAATGCCCTTATAGCAACTGAAATTATGAACAAAGCCCCCTTTATGTTACACGAAAATGCTGTATCGTTCCCAACATTTATCTATTTCTAAAGTGGAAAAGATTGAATTACTATTTCCCCAGTTCTCTTGTCCAAGACATGCTCCCTCCTTCCAATTCCAGGATTAAGAGAGAGCTCCCTCCTCTGGACCACTTCATGCTTGCACTGCAAACTCAGTACTAGAGAACCTCGGCTAACTGCTGAATTCACACATGGCTTTTTGAGTCCCTTCTTCCTGCAGCACGAAATCAAAGATAGTTTGAACTGGCTGAATATAGATAGAAGGACAGGGCAGGGGTTGGAACTGGAGGATCTTTAAGGTCCCTTCCAACCCAAACCAGCCTGGGATTCTATGATTAATGACTACTTTGATTTAAAATATTACTTGACTTTCTGAACTCACAAAAATAAAATATACGTTTTGGGAATTTGAATATTCACTGTGGAAGGAGCTGCATTTTGCTTTACAAACAGGTGTTTCTGAGGGTAGATAACAGAAAAAAGGTGAACATAAAAAATAGAAGGCAGTATAATTTCTGTGAAAGACCTGTGAGCAGGGAGACTGACTTATTGATTCCAGCACTGCTTGGAAAAAATATAACTAAAATACATCTTTGTAAATAGAAATGCAGCAGAGAAGCATATTGTCATTACCACTTTTTTTCTCTCAAGAAAACTTGAATTTTGTCTAGTCTCTTGCATGAAAACATGCAAGAAACAGGATACATATACAAGAAACATAATTAAAATCTAAGTCTTGTATAGACTAATGCACCACTAAATCAACTGAACTTTTAAAATTCGATTGCCACATAAAACTGCTTATTTGCTGCCAAAACATGCTTTGTTTGTAAGATTCAATGTTTCATAATCTATTTACTGGTTAACAAAGCAATTAAAGGAAATAATTAGTCCCATAAGCAATGGAATTTAAGGAGCCCGATTTGAATTTGAAATTGGCCAACAGGATCAAAAATTATTAGAAGAGAGCTGACAGTCTGACTTTCAAACAGGCAAAGATCACAACCTGGCTTGCACACCGTTTTCCTCACGGAGCTGGGATTGAAAAGAACACTGTGGTTAAGAACACAATCTTAAATGTTTAGTAATATACTAAAAAGCTTAGAAATGAATGTTGAAGATGACTGTAGAATATAAAGCTCAGATTAGGTTAGCAAGGTATAAATCACAAGTAGTTGAAGTTTGCTCAAGCCGTGAGATGTGATCTCCCATTAACACAGCTACCATGGTACCGGTTTTGCAGAGGGTTTGTTGCAAAACTGATCTGCCAGCACAATATTTAGTGAGTTTTTGCAGAACAAATGCTACTGCCATCAGAGTAAACCCCATCAAATGCAGAAGTAGCCAAGTGTTCATTTAACAGATTTTCTTTGCTATATATTTAACGCAAGAAAGGAAATGAGACTGAAATATAAAATAAGGTGCTAATTTTCTGCAGTTTTTCTAATGAAGCGACACTGTTCAACAGAGAAACAAGTAATATTTCCATTTCATCGAAACTGGAAGCCAGAAGCATTTTCTAGAATAGAGGCCAGCTATGTTTGGTTTTGATTTTCCCCTGACTTATTATTTTATCAGCATGTGGCTGCTTATTCATTTCCTGAGGAAAAAAAACAATAATCAATGCCTGCCAGCGTTACGCTTTTCATTTAATTAGGAACAGAGGACTGCGAAGAACCCCCCAGGTCACCAAGTCTGGTCTCCAATTAACCACTCTGCAAAAATATTGATTCATCAAAGCTGCATAAATATGGTAGGTTTTATAACACCGTACTCCTCTGCAGAGATTGCCAGTGGCCTGCTTTAACACTTGTGGAGTAGTTTTTACACCTTTCTAGCACTTTTTCCCTGTCTGTTATCTCCTTGTTCCGGCAAAGGCAAAACACAACAGAAGTCTGCTAATGTGGACATGGGTATATGGAGCCACACAGATCCATCCTCCCTTCTCCCTGCCTTTGCTCTCACAGATCCCTACTACGCTACTTCTGTTCATTTACCAGCCGATTTAGCAGGAAATATGCAGGGACTCAGGGGGACTTTGAAGTGTTGAGCCTCTAATGAGTTCATCTGACATTAGAGAAGTATTTAAAATCCAATTACTTCACATATAACCTCCCTCCCCCCATTAAATATTAAGGAAAACATGATGTATTACACTAATAGTTATGAATCAGATATTTAGGCTACACCAAACACCTAATTAATTTGTTTGTAAGGGGTTTCTTTAATGTAAAGAGTAAGTTATTTCCAAAGCAAAGAGCTCATCATATAGACATTTGATTTTCAGGAATTTTATAGGACAAATCTTTAGTGTTTTAAGATACAAATTAGCAGTATTAGAACTATTGTTATTACTATGCATTTGCATTTAATACTTCATGTGCCTCAGTCAGGTGAAGAAATTGGCCATATCCAAAAAGATAACTGGATTCAGTACTAACAAATCCATTAGCATGTTCTCCCTATATTTAATGTATCCTTGGCTAAAAAAGATGCTGCTGCATTTGGGAATGCACATTTTAAACATTAAGTACTAATATAATGCTGACTGAAAAATAGTTTTTTTTTTTTTTAACTGGAAACTAATTGCAATCGATTTTGTCATATTGAAAAGAATACGATACTTTACCAGAAACAGCGTATGTCAAATATGAATTTACAGACAAATAAGGGAAAGCCAATTCCTTCAATGTATTAATATGGTATTGATTTCTCTCACTTTGCTTAAAGGAAGAACCTATTATTTAAGTCAGATATACTTCCATGGACTGACCTGTAAAACTACAGCAAACTTCCCAGGTGCATCGGCACTGGAGACGGAATTTGGAGACTCTCATTTCTGCAGTCTTAATTCAAAAAAAAAATGACTTTTTTATGTGCACAACTGCCACATATTAAGAGGGATTGGTATATTTATTACACACAATTGCAAACTACATAGTTTCAAACCACCAGAAGGCTTTAGTTAGTATCTGTATGGAGAAGAGCTTGGGACTGCAACTTGTCCTGAAGCCCTTCCCTCAGCCGTACTGAGACGGAAACTCCACATCCACTGTTTTGAGCAACATTTCTGGCCCTGATCGCTCGCGGGGCCTCGCAACCATGCAATCCAACTGCCATTCCTGTACCTTTCACCGCAAGTGGCACCACCGGAGCCGCCTCACAGGCCGCCTCACAGGCCACCTCACCCACACCGCCCCCGCTCCCGCCCGGTAGCTTTTGGCGCCAAAACCACCACCGCCTCCCTGCCGCGCATGCGCTCTGTCACGCAGCCGCCGCCGGGTGTCCGCTCCCCTCAGCGGGGCCGTTCGGGCACTCGCGAGAGCCGTGAGTATCGCGACACGTCCCGGGCGCGCTGCCCGCCTGGAGCCGGTGGTCACGGGGGTGGGAGCGGGGTGGAGCGCCTTTGGGCATCGCTCGGCCCGGTGTGCACGGATCTGTCTTCCCTCTTCTTCTCACTTCCCACCGGTGGGAGCAGGAAAGCCCTCACCTCAAGATGGCTGTAGCGGTGTGAGGGGAGCGCGGCCTCCTTGGCGCCCGTGGGCTGTAAGTGTGGAAGTCCGGCCCTGCAGACCGCAGCGGCTTTCTGTGTTGCTCTCTTTGGACTCCCTTAGCTTCCTTGAGAGCCTCGCAGCGTGGAGGGAGAGAGCTCACAAGTCGAAGGTCAGTGCAGTCGGAGCTGCTTGGGGTGTCCCCTCGATATTAAGCTGCCTCAGAAACAACTTTCTCTTAAAGAAAGAGCCATTCCTGAAGCCGTGGTGAGTCCGGGTCATGCTAAGCAAGATGTGCTAAAAGTTGTTGGTGTTACCTTCGCTGGAGGAGCACTGAGAGGGGAATCCGCCTCTGTTCTGCGGTTCTGAGTGGGTGAACTGTGAATTAGAGGAATTACCTCCTCACCTCCGGTAGCCTTTGATTGTCAGAGATGTGAGTGGCAAAAAGGTATCTTGAGAAGTGCTTTGGTTGAAAGTCCATGCATTTTATTCTGTTCTTGTGGCCTGTACCTGCCACTCCCAAGTCACTTTGAGGATTTGAAACACAAATCAGTCCTGTGAGGCTGGATTGTATCAACCATCTGCATGGTATCTGCTGCTTAATTTGTATGTCACTTTTCATTAGCTGGCATTTCTGTAAAAGCTGTACGTAACAGATTTATTTAGCTGTATTATTTATTTATCTGTATTTTTCTGCTTCTGTGGCAGCCTTTTCTTCTCCCTTTAAATGCTTTTGGTATTTCCTGTAGCAGGTAAGAAAAGCTTACCAGTGGCAACGATGGAGCCTTTGGAGAACAACTTGCTCGATCTTCCCGATTATGAAAACACTGAAGATGAAAGGTTCCCGCCTCTCCCACCTCCTGCTTCTCCAGGAAGAGATGATGCTGAATGGGCTCAAGCTAATGGAGGTGAACATCCCTGACCCCTAAAGGTCCTTTTTTGCAGTATAGGCAATGAAATGCTGTGAAATCAGTATTCCTGATGGTGTCCTTCACTATCTTGAGTTTACTGCATAAAAATAGTCTTGTGCAGATAAGAGAGAAATTCACAACTTTACACTGTTACCAATTCTATGCTGTCAAATTTGTGGAAAAATTTCTTCTCGTGGATTCCATGAAAATACGTTTACAATTGAACCTTTATAAAATTCAGGCTCTCCTGACAAAATGTTTATAGGTAATTATACAGATGTGACCTGTTGCTCCTCTTTTTTATTACTTGGATTTAAGAAGGAGTAGTGGTAAATATGTTTACCTTAATCCCTGCTCTGTGTTGCTGGTGGTTTAGGTCTGGTTTTCAGAATTATCAGTGGAAATCTTGAGACGTACCTATCAATTTATGTTTATTGATACTGTCCTTAACACTTAGAAACAACATATACTGTTAGCACATTCTTGTCAGAAGTACAATCTAAAAGTTCTAAAATTATTAAATTTCCCTTTTAGGGAGCTTACTTTGCTAGAAAATGGGATTCCTCAGTGTATTTTAAGAGGCTGATTTATTTCCCATCTGTTTTGTGGGGGGAAGCACTGTGAAATATGCAGATTGCCTCTCGGAGTCCTGTACTGGCAGTGGAATACTTGTGACCTGCTTTTTTGATAGGGTAGAAGCTTAAAATGTACATGATGCAATTCTAGTTGATGCCAACTGCATTATGTATGTAAAGTTTGTTGTTCTCTGTTAGAATCAGATGGGAACCAGCAATCACAAGCAAAGGAGCCTGCAGCAGCTCTACGGAAAGCAGTTAAAAGGCCAATACCTAAACTAGATGCCCAGAGGTAAGTTTTTACAAAATACTCCTTTCTTTAATGAATTTGGTATATGGCTGTGGGGAAATAAGTAAGGTTACTGTGTTCCCTGCTTGGTCGTAGCCAAATGAAGAGTTTCAGAGATGGAAGTGCCTCTTGTACACTGTATCTCAACCTTTTTATTCCTTGCCTACCTATGTAATGCTGTAAATAGCCTTTCTTGAATGTTTTTAGTGCTTAGTACATGATTAATACTTCGTTAAGAGATAATTTATTATTTATACAAAGAACTCTTCCAGCTGGATCTTCTTTATTTTCCTTCAGATATAGTGTTGTAGATTTGTTTATGTAATTAAAGTCTGCATGAAAACAGACCTCAACATGATGATGACTGTAAGACAGTACCTAAAGTACACTTACACCTGATTTACGTACAGGCTAGTTAAACTGTATAAAGGATTTGAATGTTTTCTTTGTTTTTACCACTAAAACTGGTCTAAGTTCTTTATAAGCAATTGGAAGTATCTGAACTTTACATTTCATCTATTTTATATACACTGATGAAGTCAGTGATACCACAAGGTGATGGTCACGCATGGAAGTAGTTTCACTTGGCCAGTGTAGTTATTAGACCTGACCATTCAATTTCGTTTCCATGTCATCGAAAGCAAAAGGCTTCTTGGACTATGCAGTCAAAGTATGTACATGTATATACATACATGTATGGTGAATTAATAATGATAGTCTTGGGTCTTGTAGTACTCTTTATCCTATTTTATGTGTTTTCTTCATGACTTCTAATTTCATTATCTTTTTCTATATTAAATATTCCATGTATCTTTCAAATAGAGCTCTGCAGCTTCAGGCTATTTAAAGGAATTGGAGGGGGTTTGTTTCTTTGAAGGTTTTTTTTCTTTCTTTATTACTGTTTTTGTTAATTAGAAGTAGTATGGGTTTCAAATAACTTCACGCATTTCCTATTACCAGGCTAATCTCAGAAAGAGGACTTCCAGCCCTAAGACACGTGTTTGACAATGTAAAGTTCAAGGGTAAAGGGCACGAGGTAAGACATAGCAAGCTTTTGTTTTGTTCCTGGGATTTGATAGGTTGCTGCTCAACTGACAGAGAAAATTGACATTACACTCTGGTTATCCAGTTTTTAGCATTATTTGGATGTACCCTGATGGGGTTTATAATTGCAAATTTAATGCAACACATTCATTAATACTTTAATAAAGTCCATATTTTGATTGTAAAACTGTTTACTCTAAAACTAGGGTATCATGTCTGTGACTGTTGTTGAAGGGTTTTGAAATTGCAGCAGGCTAACAAGACTGCCTACTATGTCTGGAATGCCTTTACAACTAGATAGAAAATTAACTCTATATCAGGCAAAACCAGGACACATCTCATTTCATGATCAGTTTCCTCCGTTAGTGAAAATATTCTGGTGTTGTTGTGACACCTCTATCACAAAGGTTTTAATGTTGAAAAAATGTGACTAAAGCAAAGTGAAAGCAGTACTTTTTCTACAGACTGTCTCACTGGTTTGGATACATTTAAACATAGAAGCTCATTTCTCTTCTAAGTATTATTACATGATCAGCACACTTGCAAGGATGCTCTGCTTTACAGGCAACATTCATGGTATCAGTGAAGGAAAGAAGCAAGGCGATACCACTGCTCTGAGCAGAAATCTTTACCAGATGAAGTGATGTACATTTTTTATGCCTTCTGAGCATCAGAATAAATGCCAGCTGCATCCCTGTGGATTCTTTTCAGTCTGGGTTCAGACCTAGGTTGTCTTAAGGCAAACTTCTTAGAAGCTATCAGATGTTTTGCTCTTCCTGAACTTGGATTGCTGCTGTTCTTCTCATAGCTTGAAATTGCACTTCAGACTTGGCTGTAGGAGGAGGGGTTACCCACACGTTTGTATCACTTGAGTTTTCAAGAGACTTTCAAGCTGCAGATGCTTAATCCTTTCAGAAACATTACTATCCCATCTCTGCAGTCTCCTGACTTAGCTTTTACTAACTAGATGTTATCTCCTATGCTGCAGGCAGAAGATCTGAAGACTCTCATGCAGCACATGGAGCACTGGGCTCATAGGCTATTTCCAAAACTGCAGTTTGAGGATTTTATTGACAGAGTCGAGGCTTTGGGAAACAAAAAGGAAGTTCAGGTACGTGTTGCTCCTGTTAGTTTCTCGTCATGCAGTACTGCATAGCCTAAGAAGCAGGTTTAGGAGAGCAATTGGGCAATACAGGAAAACTTAAGTTGTACATACTGCTAAGGAGTATAATGTTATTGAAATTAATGTCTCTTTGTGTAAAAATAGCTCTTTTCAGTGTTTAAATTTGCATTTAGACTTAAATTTTCTTTAGGTGAATTCTGGAGAATTGGCTTTGACTTTTTCAGGACATCTTTAGCCAAATAATTTGCTTAAGAGTGCTGGAACTGATTGGTGTGGGGGTTTTGTTAACGTTTGAACCTGCAAAAGAAGGTTTCTGAAGTATGCTGCTTTATGTGGCTGGTGGGAAATAAAGGACTAAGAAAATGATCCACAGCATTAAAAGCTGTGGGTCAAACAGACGTGTAATGAAAGGAGAATTTCTTTTCAGAGTTAAAAAGAAATTGGAATAGCATTAAAACCAAGGCAGTGTTACATAAAAGATTTTGTTACAGATGTAATGTCACTATTTTAATCTCTCATTTGCAGACCTGCCTAAAGCGGATTAGACTTGATCTTCCTATTGTACATGAAGACTTTGCAGATAACAAAGGTTATAAAATTTACTTCCTCTCCTATTGACAAGAAATCAATGATCATGATAAGTTTTTAATGTAGAAGAAATTGTTGAGTGATCCTCTGTTTTATAACCAAGCTTCTGTGAGACTTAAGATTTCAAACCTCAACTGGTGCTTGGACTAAATTGCTACATACATACATACATACATATATGTATGACAATAAATAGTGTGCCTACTTAAAGGAAATGGAAAATGGGTATTATTACCAGCATTGCTAGGAATCCTCTTCCAAAAAAACCTCAAACTGAAATTACTAAGTGAACACACTGGTTTGTATTGTACTCTTTGGAGTGTGCAGTCTGAAGAGCTCTTGAGTCTTATTAATGCAGAAATCAAGGCTCATTACGCTGTTTACACACTGTTGCAGTGAGGTTAGGGTGTAGTGTCCTTTGTAGGGAAAGTACTTACAGTTGTGGGCAGTGTAATATCTATCTTCTTTCAGTATCAAAGCCCACTTAGCAAGTAGATAATGGCAGTCTCTTCCAATTAGATGATGGTTTAAGAGTAGAAATAAACAATGACTTTCTAATAAATAGAGCAGAGTTAATGTGGTGGTTTGAAAGCAACAATAAGCAGAAATGAGAGAGTAGTAGTTGTTCCCAGGGTCGTTTGGAGGAGTTCACACTTTGATGCTGAAACAATTACCTGCTGTCCAGTATATCATCAGGTGAACCTCAGCTCCCAGACCAGGCAGTCCTTGGGAAAGGTGTTCTCACCTGCAGGGACAAGCTCTGGGGAGTTGGGGACCTGTGGCTGGCTTCACTGTTGGTTGCATTCGCTAGGAATGAATGCAGCCGTGAGCAGCCACAGACAGCAAAGCCAGTGGTTCCTGCCGACAGAGTCTGTAGAGTCATCAGATTTTCTGTGCGATGGTTCCATACATTTGTACTTAAATGGAGTGCTCATCTGTTCTTAACTGTGTCAGTGAGTGTACCACTACAACTGCTCAGCCCAGTTGGAAAGCTTGAGTAGGTATCTTACAGTCCTGGAATAAAAACTCAAGCTAGAGTATTAATGACCAGAAGCTTCTTGTCAGCCAACTTCTCTATTCACAGGCTTAAAGTGGTGCAGAGGCACAGACGTTCTGGGCCTTAGGTGCTCTTGAGAATGCTCTGCTTCATGCTGGTGGTGGTTTGTCTGAAGGAGTTAGACTGCCTCCCTTTTGCATGTTTTAATGTTGTCAGTGTTCCATAATAGTGGCATACTAAACTCAAAACTGATTGTTCCGTATCTGTGTTTGAATATGTGTGATTTCCATAACTAGTCCTGCAGCTTCCTAAAGGATGGTGCCCTATTAGTAGTAGGTATAGGAGGAAAATCATGTGGCCTTTCCTTAGGGATTGCTTGCATTTACTGTCTCTTTTTAACCTTCAGGCACAAGTCATGACTGCTAACTTAGAGCTCTGCCTCTCTAAATTCAGGCATTTATTGTTGTGTGTTCAGGATATCTCATAAGCGTTTGTCCTATACTTGGAATATCAGGTATGTGGTCCTAGGCAGGAAATTGCCCATTAAAAGTAAATTACGGGATGATCTTCAGTTGTCAATGCAACTTTAAAATGTAGAACATAAAAATGCTTTAATAACGTTCTCTTGACAAATACTGAGCAGTAGATCTCTCTAAGGAGAAAGTGTTAATTCTGCTACTTTTCCCTCATTTTTAACCAGCTGGCGAAGGGAAAAGCGATGGAGTGGATTCAGCAGCTGAAGATGTAGGTTCCAGCTCTGGAAATGCAGAACAGCTCAGTTCTGTGTCTGCTACGACTTTCACAGAGGAGCAGCAGGAGCGGATCAAGAAGAACAAGCAGCTGGCTTTGGAGCGCAGGCAGGCCAAGATGCAGTGCCACAGCCAGTCACAACACTACGGTAACCAGCTTGGAACTTAAGTGTTGATGTTGAGGACTATAGCCTTAGAAGCTCATGCAGCTGATTGCTGAGTGAGTTTAAAGGAGAGGGTATGGGTTGCTTTTCTAGTCAATAGTAAAACGTGGAACTCTCAAATTTGGATTGTGTTCCTGACATTACACTCCTCCAACGCTAATTCAGAGCTATGCTCCCTAGTTGCCATGCCAAGTTGTGATGGCTTTATCTTTGATGAAGCTCAACTTGCTGGTCCTCCTTGGGGCTGGCTGTCCTGCAGACACTGATTCCTGTGCTAGGGGCTGCAGGCAAACACAGAGCAGTGGTGGCTTCTATGGTAGGGAATTGGTTTTGGTTTGTTGTGTTGAGTATTATTTTTCCCAGCAGAGCTCTCCACTGGTTACTCGGAAGAAGAGTTTAACATCCCTGTTGCTCAGGAGCCTGTTGACCGTATTGAAGACACTCCAGTTACTGCAATCAGGGCTGCTGTGGATGGAGATACAGAAGCTGGAGACACAGATTTGGAATGTGCCAGTGAAAAGCAGTAACCATTCCCCTAAACAACTTTCTTGATGGAAAAAGACCCATATTTTAAGTACTGTCATTAGAGTTGCTGGCTGTTTTTACTGTGACTTTTGTAAAGTTGCACTCTTGCAGCTGCAGATAAGCGGCAGAAGATGTTCTTCATCTGCCTTTGGGACATCTTTCCCACCTCCCCCAGCAGTATTTAGGGAACATTAATGAGGGGCTTTGGCCTATTTTGCATTTTGTTTACACTTGATATCAAACTGAACTAACTGGGAATATTGAGAGGTGAAGTTTCTATTAAAGTTGTGGTTATTTTAACAGTGTGCCTACAGTAGGAGGTAGTGCTGTGTTGGACCAGGAGTCCTAGATGTTTTCAACTTACTTTTTAAGTATGTGCATCTTTCTCTTATAAAATGGAAGCTAGTACATTTCGGGAGTTGTTGTATGAGGCTGTCACAGTGCAGACCCTCCACATTTCCACATCCCTTGTGCTCAAGATGTCTCTCTACAGACAAGTCTGTCCCTCAGGGGAATGTGCCTTGGTTTTGACCTGAAAATAGTTATGTTCAGCTAATTATGCTCTCTGCCTGGAGGCTTTATCCTTCTCTTATAGTCTTGTTTCTTTTCTTGCACAACAGCTTCTCCTTTCTGTGGAAGGAGAGGAGCAGGTAAATCCCTGATCCTTCCCTCACCAGCTGCACAGGAGCAACTGTTCATAACTAACAGAGCTTATGGAAGCTGAATTAGGAGAAGAGTAGATGAAATAAGTTCATGACATCAGGTGTTACTTTATGCCAGATGTGCAGCTCGGGGATATCAATAATTCTAGCTTAATGTGAAGCAGTTTGCCTTTATATTCTGTAGCTATGCATTAAACTCACTGGAATAGAGCGAATAGTAGAAAGAACATGGGAAAGGAACTTTTAACTCTCATGCTAAAAGAACTCACCACACTGGCTTCAGGGTGGAAGATGACTTTTACCATATATAAAATCTTTTACAAGTTCATACATGGTTATAAGCACAATTCTTTAAAATAGATACTAGTTTCTTAATAAAAGGATTCTTGAATACTTAAATAGAGTGCTTTTAAAAAACCCAACAGCGATACAGAGTGGACAGGAGCAGAACATCACCATGCTGGGTTACAGTTCAAGTTCTTATGTCAGCTGAGACATCCAGTAGTGCCAAATCCCTTATCTCCTCCAGCAGTTGGTATAAGCTGGCTCCCTTGGTCTGGCAGTACTTCTCAAAGTCTTCATCGATTACTTCAACTCTTGGTTTCTCCTGGGCACGCTGGGCAGCTTCTGCTGACTGACTGACTGCTTTCACCAAGTCACATTTCACCCTCTGAAAATTCCTCTGGGAAACCTCCATGGCCGCAGGCTGGTGTGGTACATCCTTGATTATTTCCAGCTTGATGGTGTCGGCGTGGCAGCGGGAGCTCTGCACCAGCATTTTCACCTAAAAACAAGACAAAACATACTTGATTTCTGCTAGTGCTGTTGCCTCTTGCTTCCTTCTGATTAAACTGTATGGGCCCCCAAAAACGAGGGATGTGGAGCTGTGGGAGTGAGTCCAGAGGAGGCTACGGAGATGCTGTGAGGGCTGAAGCAGCTCTGCTCTGGAGCCAGGCTGAGAGAGCTGGGCTGGGTCAGTCTGGAGAAGAGAAGGCGCCTTAAGGGGGAGACCTTAGAGCAGCTCCAGTGACTAAAGGGGCTCCAGGAAAACTGGAGAGGGGCTTTGGCCAAGGGCCTGTAGGGACAGGACAGGGGGGAATGGCTTTAACTGCCAGAGGGGAGACTGAGATGAGCTCTTAGGCAGAATTTCATCCCTGTGAGGGTGCTGAGGCACTGGCACAGGGTGCCCAGAGAAGCTGTGGCTGCCCCGTATGTGGCAGTGTCCAAGGCTAGGTTGCACACAGGGGCTTGGAGGAACCTGCTTTAGTGGAAGGTGTCCCTGCCTGTGGCAGGGGTTGGAACTGGATGAGTTTTAAGGTCCCTTCCAGCACAAACTGTTCTGTGATTCTAAACTCACCGTAATATGATCGAAAAGGCTCAAGGTAACTGATTCTCCAGTAGTCGTGGTGGAAGTAATTTTGTTCTGGAAGCGCTGCAGTGATCCAGGCTTCCACTCACAGCTCCCATCACCTTGACAAGAGATGACTAAACCTTCTTTGTTTTTCATGTATGCTGCAGCTTTGATTCCGTATCTACAAAAGAGTAGATGAGCAGACAGAGGCTGCGCTAACCATTTTTACATCAGTTCTCTTAATTTTGAAGTTACCAAGGATTACATACATAAAGAGGCAGTCAATGTAACCTGATAATGCTGCTTCAGAGACACTAGTGTGCATTGTCAAATAGACCTCACAGTATATGAGTGCAGCCCAAAGATGGTGACTGATGTGATTTGAAAGAAACAAAAGTAAGATACAGGGTGATCCATTCTCTTATGGAGGCCAAAATGGCCCAATGATGGAAGGGCAGCAGCATTACAGGTTATTCCAGACAGCACAGTGAGGTAGCAGTTCTCCATTCCAAACAAGTTACTTGAAGAGCAGCAGATACTTGCAGGAGGTTCTCTGTAAGGAAGCTTGCCTTGCTTGGGTAGGTTCTGGCTCTCCAGCCTTGCATCCACGCCAAGCCATCTGGAGACCAGATGCCTACATGGGGGGGTTTATATCCAAGCTCAGTCTGTGGCTAGGATCAAGCCAGCCCCTAGCTGTATTTATGCAAGTTCAAGGTACTCCTACACCAGTTTGCTTTACAACCCTGTAGAATGCTATTTGGGTTTTGTTTCTTTCTTATTAAGTAGCATTCTTATGCCTACGTTTGACATACTTGTAGGCTAGCCAGGCAGACAGTGTTGTTACCCACAACTGCACAAGAGAGGAAATTCAGAGCAGCCCTGCGGAGAAGGACTCGGGGGTGTTGGTCAATGAAAAAATGAACATGAGCCAGCATTGTGCTCTTGCTGCCCAGAAAGCCAACCGTATCCTGGGCTGCATCAAGAGGAGCGTGACCAGCAGATCGAGGGAGGCGATCTGCCCCTCTACTCTGCTCTTGTGAGACCTCACTTGGAGTACTGTGATCAGTTCTGATGTCCTCAACATCAAAAGGACATGGAACCATTGGAACAAGTCCAGAGGAGGGCCATGACGATGATCAGCAACTGGAACACCTCCCATATGAAGACAGGATGAGAAAGCTGGGGCTGTTCAGCCTGGAGAAGAAAACACTGTATGGAGACCTCATAGCAGCCTTCTAGTATCTGAAGGGGGCTACAGGGATGCTGGGGAGGGACTGTTCATGAGGGACTGTAGTGACAGGACAAGGGGTAACGGGTTCAAACTTAAACAGGGAAGTTTAGGTTGGATCTGAGGAAGAAATTCTTTACTGTAAGGGTGGTGAGGCCCAGGGAAGTTGTCAATGCTCCATCGCTGACAGTGCTCAAGGCTAGGTTGGACATGGTTTAGTAGGTGTCCCTGCCCCTGGCAGGGGGGGTTGGAACTGGATGATCTTAAAGTCCTTTCCAACCCTAACTATTCTATGATTCTATGATCATTAAGTAACCCAAAATGTCGAGAGACAGTAAGGGAAAGGAAAGGGAGTTCTCTTCCCCCACAGCTTGGAGATCTAGCCAAGTCCTATAGAAGGCAGCACTCTAGTTCTGTCATGATTGCCTTCTTACACCATTCACTAGTCAATCTGTAACATACACAAAACACATTTACTGTACTTTAAAATACAGTTTTAAAACCTCAGAAAATGAACTGTTAAGTTAGCTTCCTGCAAAGAGCTGCGTTCTACCAGCATAAATCAGCAGCATGATACAGGCACTTATAAAGCCTAACTACCATAAACGGCTTCATTTAAACACTTCTATGCTTCATGCTGCCTACTATGAGTAGCTGCCTGAAAGGTGCTCCCAGCCCGCACAGAGTACGGGCTGTTGTGAAGGAAAAGAGCACTGAGGAATACACAGCTTTGTGGTTTGAGAAATCACTCTCTATTGTCAAAAAAGAGTGAAAATGGAGAGGGGAAATGCTCCAGTCATTGTTCTACTCCAGCTGCTGCTTGGGCCAAAGATGTCCTTCTCACATAACCACACAAAGCATAGTCTTAACATTTCCTCATAGGAGCTCCTTCCTAGAGTCGGAGTGCAGCAAAGCACTGCTAATGCTTTACAACAGAAATCTAAGATGCAGACATCAGTCACCACCAGGCCAGGCTATGAACACTTCCTCGCTCAAGGACCAGAGGTGTCCTCACAGCATTCCAGTAACACTTATGTCTTGTTTTTAAACTGACCTCGGCACAAAAACAAGCACTCCATTTGTTCGTATGGAGTAAATAACACCGTCCGCTATGCAGCGCTGGTCTGTTTCTGGGGTTTTGTCTTTGAAGTACATGCACTGGAAGAGTTCAGTAGACTGCTTCTGAGCACGCTGGGCGGCCTGCAAGCACCCCCAAAGAGAGAAGACAAAACAACCCACGTAAGTATTTCAACTGGCTTTGATTTCCATAGTTTCTTTTTCCCATTACTTTCTCCCTTACCCCCAGAAAAATTACATCTAGAAGAAAACCCTACATGCAGTACTGGTGAAGTATGAAGTCAGTTTCACTACCACTCTCAGAAGAAAAATCACTATTTAAGTAAGAAAGCCCCACAGCATTACAAATAAAAATGAAGTGATATTCTGCTGTAGTACCCAAACATGGTATCGGTATCCCATTCCTTTGGGTAGCATGGAAACACACACATGGAGACAACATACAGTGACCACCTTACCCTGCTTCTATTGTTAATGTGTTTGCACAATTCCTCAAGATCCTTACTACTGAGTAAGTTATCCTTAACATCTCCTTCCTTTTCCTTTAGAGTCGCTGCCATCAAGAGTCTGTGGACAACAATATCAGCATATCTTCTAATTGGAGAAGTAAAATGAGTGTACTTCTCTAGGGCAAGTCCTATGGATAAAAGAGGGAGCAGTGATAAGCAAGCAAAGCAATCCTCTGTCTCACCCAAGCAGTTCAGAAATCAGAACAGAAGCAGCATCAAAACATAAGGTGACAAGATACCATAATGATGGAACTCCTCCTCAGAACATGAGCCGGTTGAGAAGTACACCGCATTGGACATGGCGTGAGTGGCCATCATGCGCAGCAGTTGATTTACAATGGGATCAAGTGGGTCATTTGCTTTATCCAGAGACTCGGCCAATGCTTTGTTGGACCTGTCAAAAAAGTGTTACATTCTGGAGAAAATCATAGAATCACAGAATAGTTAGGGTTGGAAAGGACCTTAAGATCATCTAGTTCCAATCCCCCTGCTATGGGCAGGGACATCTCCCACTAAACCATGCCACCCAAGGAGAAAATGATGCTGTCCTGGCTGATAGTGGCTTATAGTTAAAAACAGCCGTTAAAAATCAGCCCTTGTTTAGAACATCATTTCCCACTCATAGAATGGTATTGGGTAAAACTGGATTTAAGAATTGCTATACAGAGTTTGCACATTGGTACTCAGAACCGTAGTGGTTTGTGACAGTAACATAGCCAAATACTTAACTGCTTAACTTTAATTACAGCACGTAAGTAATAAAAGATACCGTGTGTCCATTGCGAAGCCTTTGGCACTGGCACACTCCTGGAGCTCAGTGAAGAATTCCTGCCGTGGCGGAGGATGCTTCCGCAGCAAAGCTTGGTGAGGAAAGTGCTCAGAAATCTTTTTTGCCACCCAGTGGTTGGCAAGAATCATACATTCAGCTACAGTCTCATGCACCTCCAGGGGCTGCTTCGGGATCAAATCGTGGATGTTGTGTTTGTCATCCAGCTGCACTCGGATTTCCACCCCTTCCAGCTCCAGAGCACCGCAGCTGTCCCGCTTGGCTCTAACATGCCGTGCTATATCCGTGAGTTTTGATACTGCCCAAACCAGCTCAGCCAGCTTCTCCTGCCTCGTTCTTGCATCCAAGTCTTTCAGTTCCAGGATATCACCAACCACACTTGTGTCTCCATCCAATAACCCCTGTGCTGTTTCGTAAGTGAGCTTGTATGCGGATCGGATGATGGTTTTGTTGTAGCAGACACTCAGCATTTCGTATGACTCTTTCTCTAGTTCCCACAAGACGCTCACAGCGTACCTTAGACAAGAGATCGCAGTGCTGTAAGTAGTGCTGCTTCACTTAAACGGGCTTTTCCAGCACATCCAATTGTTACACATTCACAAGTTTCATTCTGGGTTTTTTTCCTCCCTTTCTCAGAAGCAATACAGTTATGCCCTATAAAAGTGATCCTGGAATTACAGAGTTGGACATCTAACATCTAGTGTTAACTCCCGCTGAGAAAAAGAAAAGTCTACAGGAAAAATCATTCTTAGTGCTCCCTGGAAGCCTCCACAGGGCTGCAGAGGCAGCAAACATTGCTTTGGCTTCAGAATCCTCTCAGGAGTTAACTTAAACCACAAAAGATTCAACAATTAGAAGAGAAATATTGAAAGGGTTCTACTAATGGGCTCACATGCCCAACTAACACCTTCAGGGATGCATTTTTCTTGTTTAAAAGTCCAACTTACATCTTCTCAGTGATTTGATGTTACAGTTTGAATCTCACATGCATTACATCTGTGTTCACCTGGATTGTCTCACAAAACGCTTCAGTGCACATTTTGGCAAGGCAAAGTATTACAAAGCCCTGATCCTACTTAACTGTGGTAGAACTGAAAGGTAGTTTGAAATGGACACTGTTCTTTCAGTTGAGTGTTTAATAGCAATGCAAAAACATTCAAGCAGCTGATAAACAGCCTGGCAGCAGTAATTAAATTACTTGTAAATATCTCCTTCCTCGAGAAACACTACAGAATCTTACCTATCAACTCCACTGAGCAGAGAGCAGATGTCAGCACTCAAGACAGAGGGCAGCATGTCGTAACGACGATCTGCTAAATAGTAAGTTGTTGCCCTGAGGAATAAAACACATTTACTGTTCTCCTCACGAGGACTCAGTGGTGTGTATCTCCCAGGCAGTTTTTGGTAGAAGCACAGCTTCAGCGAAACAAGACACACAGCATGATTTTAAAAGGTTATTATTACTGAACACACAGACATGCAATATCAAAGTATTGAAATAACTGTACAGTACAAGCCTAATTTTGCCTTCCTCTGTATCTTCAGCTGCCATTAAGGCCAGAAGTAGGGCTGTACAAAATAGACTTAATGAAGAAGAGGTTAGTTTATATTGCTTTGCAGCTACAAAGTATGTATTTCATGAAGTAATTCAGCAGTTTACGTTCCAAACAGTGGCAATGAAAGAAACCAGAAAGAATGGAATATTTGGCATTTTAAAGCACAAAATTGGATATTAAAATATAAACCAAATAACTCCAGAATGAAACTCATGTAACAGGTCCATTTTGTGGGTGTTCTATGTGAAGATCTGTCCCTTTTAGAATGCAAACAAGTGGTTTGTAAATCCTTCAAATCACAAATGCTAACGGAGACTGTAAAGCAAACAGCAGTGAGTAAGGAAAGATAAATCCTAGCTTTCTGGAAAAGAGCAATTTCATCCTAAAAGGGTGAAGCAGTGGGTCAGAAGCAGTTTTTTTCCCCAGCAGGCCTATTTCATCCAAATAAAAGCAGAACACCATTAGTTAGACAGTAGTTTTCATATGCTGTTTCCGTGACACAAAGAAGAAAGAATGTTTCCTTCCTCCCACTGTTTCTCAACATCCCCTTAAGGCAGTGTTACAATGTTCTAAGCTCCATAAATCATCTCATTTTTAGAAAGTAAATTACCTCGCTCTGGCCTCTACATCAGTGTAAGAATTTGCTGCCACAAAGTGGGTCACATCTGCAATGTGGACACCTAATTCCAGATTCCCATTAGGCAGAGTTCTAACAGAGAGAGCATCATCCACATCCTCACAGCCTTTTGGATCAATGCTGAATATCAAGTGTGTAGCTCTCAAGTCAAGACGTTTTTCCTCCTCTGGACTCACTTTCCATGGATTCTTTGAAGAATTCACAGGCATTTCACTCATCTGTACAAAAACAGTATTGATGAACATAACAGTTATATCTTTTCTACAAAAGGAAGCCAAGAAAATCGATTTAGTTAACCTTTTCTACACCATTAATTGTTTTGTGCACTACTTCACCCTAAACAAATTCTTCTTCCCCTGCATTTTCAAGGTGAGTCTATTACACAGAAAGTATGAAACAGAATTGAAAAGAAGGTACACGTTTTAACAACCAATATCACTGCGATGATATCGCAGCTCTGGCAAACATAACCACTGCATATTGGTTTTTACATTCTCTTTCTTTCAATTGTAGGCATCAAAGCATTTATCTATGAGAGCTGCTTCCACCCCTGGTTAAAGACAAAAGGATTTAAACTGATGGTTTCAGTAGGGCCAGGTCTTACGTATTAAAGACAGTAATAACCCAAAAGTCTACCTCAAAATTGAATTAAGAGTTTGTAATCCTCTCATAGCAAACAGATTATCTTAAAATCCCTCTCCTGACTTGAAAATTCACAGTATCTATAGAACCACTGACCCAGAAGTAATTCCAGAAAAATCATCTCCAATTGGTTTTCAGCTTTCAGAAACCTGCTGGCAAACCAAGACCCCCAGCTGTAAGAGGGTCCCCTGAAAATCAACAGAAGTATCTAATCCCAAAACCAACCTGGATTTCTGAGAAAGGAGCAACACAGATGCTGTTCTCCACCAGAATAGCTGCAATTTCCCCCTCCAGATCTCCAATTCTTCCTAGAACTCTCACAAAGTGTCCATTTGGATACATAGACGTTGACTCCCAAGAATCAATACGCACGACGACTCTGTAGTCCTACCACAAGACAATTCTGTTAGCAACCTGCCCCTGACAAGCAGCCAATATGAACACCCCTCCAGGGGCACACAAAGCTATCCAAGACTAGCAACTCTGACAACTCGATAGGAAGGAAAGAGAAACCCACAGTGAGAGGCAAACATCTACAGGGAATTACATTTCTTTCCTGATCCCATTTTGAAGAGTATAAAGACCCACCTGGGGTCATTATATGGAGCATCTCTCTCTTAAATCATAAAAATTAACAAATATTCTTATACAGAATAGGAAGAGATACATTCTGTGATTCTGTGTGAATCTGCTTCTTGCCTGTGAAGAAGTACTTAACATTACAGAGTAAAAGCAGTGAGGAATTAACAAACCCACATTCCTCCTCTCTACAGCAATGGCAGGCAAGTGCCCATAATCCATTATCAATTTGCTGAAAAGCTCTCCTTGCTTTCACCGAAGTTATATATATGTCATAGATGCAATAAAGCCACAAGGGCTATTGCAATTTATACCCCTGATATGACCTTTAGAAAATCCCCAAAGCAAATAGTATGTAAATGCTCAGGTAGCTGGGCTATGGCCCAAATTCAGAGCTCAAATAAGCTTTGTTACCTGAAGCTGATGCGGTTTTGACAGGAATTGAACACATTCCTTTGAAGCAGGAGTTGAACTACTCTCCCAGACTTCATTTTATTCATATTTGTACCCATGTTTTTGCCAAGGGAAACATCATTACAGCATGTAACACCCACACAATTCTGTAGGAACATGGAATAACAAAACACTTCTGTCCAATTACCTGTAATGCTTCAGCTTGCTGGGTACTGATCCGGATTTTGGGAATTCTGTAGTCCCAAGGTGTAACAAGGACCTTCTGAGCATTTCTGCCCTGGGGCTGGCTCTCTTCTCTAGAGGGGAAAGTGACCACATAATCCCTCCAGTTCTTTTGGATGATTCCAACAACTTTACCTTTTAAGAAGGAACATTTTTGGCTGTACATTACTGAGTTAGACGGGAACATGAGAGCAAATGTGTGGGAGGTATAGAAGAGTCAATGCTTTGCAATACAAACTGATGTATCCACAAATCTGTATTACAATTGCTAACAACATTTGGCATGCAGATAACACAAGCTTGTTGTAAATTATCCCTGGCACAGCCAGATTTTAATGAACTTTTTTGTTTATGTGGAGACTTAACTCATTGTATAGACTGCAATTGACACAGCACATCCATTACTCACAGAGATTCCCACTCCTACTGAGATATGGCCAATTCCAGTAAGAAAGGCAATTTAAAGGATCAAAATCAAGCATTTTCTTGCAGGAAGAGATTTAACCTCTTAAAACTTTTAACTCTGACCTCAGCAAACTTTTAAGCTGTAGCTATACATGCAGAGTAGTATTTTCAAGTAAGACTCAAGAGTTCCCATGGTACACAGGCAGGTTACATTGTAAGGGGAGCTGGATACTTCTTACCTTACAAAAATCACTGTCATCTTAAATGTTAGTTATCATCAAGGAATTAAAAGGATGCAGTTATCTTTCTGTCCAACCAACAATGACAGTGGGGAACTTGGAGTGCACAGCCTGGTGAATTGGTCTCTATTAGCATTGCAATTCATTTCTCAGAGCTGTGAGGAGTGACAGCATGTGCTTGGGTAGCAAAGTGCTCCTAACTCAGTATTTTAGGATGGTAACTGCAGTAATTGAGCTATTTCCGAGAATGAAATGAAAGGGGTCCGCCTTGTTGGGATACATTAGAATGCTTTAATTTAGGATTATCACTTCAAATTTACTATGGTGCGAAAAACGTGACAGTGACAGAAATGGAGGGAAGGGACTCTCTAATGAAGAGCACAGCACAGCTCAGAGCAAAGAAGTGAGGCAATCTTAACAAAACATTTACCTGTAGGCATAGGGTCACCAGTGGTGTCCAATGGGGCTTTATCCTCGGTCTCATTTTCACAGAGGGCAACAGTCCTTCCTTTCCACTCATGCAAAGGCAGTAACTCAACAGCCACCACATCACCATGGATTGCACGATTTCGAGCTTTGGCTCCATAAATAAGGATATCACTTTGAATTTCTAAATTTAAAATAAAAAGAAACAGAACTATAAACTTCTCAAAAAAAAAAAAAAAAATCAAATCAAACCCTTTCACTTTTGGCCGAAAGAAAATGACATTTGCAATATGAATTCTTCCGAAAAAGTAACTAATATGGCAATTAAAACTGAAACCTTCTCCTTTTTAATAAGACAATACTAAGCAATTCTATAAATGCGCTTTTGGCTAAAAAGATGCATTAGTTGGGATGAGTTCATTGTTCTTAGGCAGCAGTTTAGAAACGCCCCACAGTTACACTGTGGAAATCCCCATCAGGATTCTGGGAAGGGTCCAGAATAAAACAGGATTTAAAAGAATGATTTGATTAGTATACTGAACACTTGTTTGCCTGCAGGGTCTGTCACGGCAACATTTGAAAGTGGGACAAGAGATTTGCGCAAGGATAATGGGCTGTTCCTCCAAAGTATTTATTAATAGCTCATACCAGAAAGATACTACTGGTGTTCCAATCCAATCCAAAAGGTAGTGTTCCTATTACGTTCACAATAACCAGCTTCTAATCCTGCCACCATCTATGCAAACACTTATTTCAGTCAAATGACTGGTAATCTGAAGCAGGAGCAAAGCACAGGGATAACAATTTGCAGCAGTATTGAACTTCAGAAAAAGTCTAGGGAAGCTGTCAGTAGAACAAAAGTCCAAAACATGGAGGAAAGAGGACACAAAGGGCATTGTTTTCTCCTGAGGTCTACCCTCTGCGTTCATCTTCCCCCTCCTTTCTGGCCCATGAATAACCCGAGCATTGCAGTATCTTAGCTTTCATCTTGCTCAATACGTGAACAGCTATATACAGATGGCTCCATGGCACCATGCAAACAGCACAGACTGTCAAAAAGGCACTGAGTAAATCCCCGTGTGTCTTTTCACCTGTTTCTTTGCTGCTAAATCCCTGAAGTCGAACAAAAGCTTCCAGCTGAGCTCTGTGCTTATTGACACTCAGTGCACCCTGAAATAACAGAGAGTGAAACAGTCACACCTCTAAATAACCAACTTTAACATATAAAATCTTTAGTGTTAAATTGTTTTTACATAAACTGATAGGCTTTATTGGTTATGTAGGTTATTCTGAACACAACTGTTCTCTCTGGAGGGGTAATTAAGGGTTATAGAATAAACAATGCAGAACTAAGTCCTCACTTCTGGAAAAGAGTGGGAAGTTCTTTTTGTTTTCTTTCCCCCTTCCCACTATAGCAATGTTTCTTTATCTAATCAGTCTAATTCAGGCAAGTAAAGGGACCAAGCACAAGACTGCATTGTGCTGTGTGTGCTCTCTATATAGCAAATTACCTGTATATATCTTCCAGATTTGATCCCAGCCTCCAATACTTCCAGAGGTAAGTGCTCAGGATATTCTTTTCCATTGTTTTCCTGGCTTTCAATCTCCCGTTCACGCCGAGCTTGAAGTATAGAGTCAAAGAGTTCATGGGCAGCTTTTAAGTCAGGCCAAAAGTTATCCAAGTAATTCTGTATGCACACATATGAACAAACATCAAAGTATGTAGAGATCTCTCCTCTTTTAATCACACATCTGGAAAGCCCATAATGGACAAGAGCTGTCTCATGCTACACTGAAATATCACTACCAAGCGGTCTGCTCTAAACACCTCAGATTTATTCCAGATTCAGCTTAACTCATTTGTTAAACACAACAAAGGAGGTGCGACTGTTAGGCTGGCAACCTGAATTAGAGATCTACAAAAGTTTACTACCAACATACCCTATCCAAGCTATGTACTTCTTGTCAAGCGCCACAGCAAAAAAAATTGAACTGGCTACTCATCATTACTTTTACACTTTGTGTATAATGCTGCGTTTGGGCTGCTTCCCATTACCTTGTAGCAACTAAAATACCAGCATCCTCATTTTTACGTAGCTTTAAGGCAAACTTGTTTGGTCCTGGTTTTACTCAACATCCTTTCACAGCTACATATGAACGCTTCATCCACATATCCCACTGAATAACACAGTATCAGAGATCAACAACTAACTGGGGAATGAATTATCTTCTCATGCATCATTGTATCCTCAGCAGTCAAGGCTCAAAGGAACTGGCAGAATAATGCTGATGGATGTTAAGGCTATGACTGTACATGGAGTGCTTGCCCTCCAGGTTTAGGCAGCTGGTTGAGGTTACTGATCATTGTTCATCGATGTCAAATTCTTTAAAAATAAGGAAAACCATGAGCAGAGTTGCTAAAAAAGATGGCCTCTATCTTTGGAGTTCTGTTTTGTTTTCCAGTTCCCTAGTTTGCTCACTGCAGTGATGTTCCCATGACTGACATCTTAGGTTTTTTTGATAAATCCAGACACTAGTTAGCATCGTAGTTTTCTTAAGTGTAAACTCTGAAGTGATTTTCACTATACATTGGGCTTTAATGTACCTGATTCATCATTTTGATGCAATATAAAGAAATCTTCTTCTGTTTTTCTAGCATATTACCTTGAAGGAAATCACAAACACTCCTTCTGTTTCATTTCCATACTGCCTGATAGCATCTTCATCTTCTGTTACCATAACAATTGGCATCTGACCTGAGCAGTGATTATAGTACCAGACCGCTGCATTGTAAATACTCCTAGAAAAGCAAAGCTTGAAATAAGATTTCTGGCATATCCCATTTGTTACTTGCAAGACATTTGCCAGCTTTGTATAAAGGAGATTTTGGGTTAAGATGCACACTTCTAAGAGATATACACCAAGCTACATAAACTTTCTATCTGCAAAAACTACGTGCCATACATTAAGCACTAAGAGAACAGAGGAATATTTCCTTCAAAATACATCTACTCCTGCCCTTGATGCAATGTGACATATTGTTCCTCTGAGTAGAAGTTCGGAAAAAGCAAGTTGGAGATGTCAAGACTCCAATGCTATGGTGCTTGCAGGGTCTCAAACAATACATCCAGCAGCCCAATAAGATATGTGACCTACTTGTTGTGTTAAAGCATTCTTGAAAATGGCTATGGAACTTTAAAATGATCCAGCTTTTTTACCATTACTCCATTTAATTAAGTACATTTGCGTCTGTTTTCCTTATAAAATAATACTGACGCTTCCTTAATCACAAAAGCACAATCTAGACTTTCACTCTTCCAGAGCCAAGCAGAGGAAGAGTATGAGCTCTTACACACCAAATGCATGATAACATTCTGAAATACAATGCCAGGATGTTGTCCAGCATAATAGTGCATAAAACAAACCTGGTCTGCCATTTCTCCATGGATTCTCCCTTCTCTCTTGGCAAATAACAATGCTGATGGAATTCATTTGCAAACACAACACAGTCATGACGGGCATCCTTTGCTAGGTTTCGTAGCTTGTTGTACTGTCTGGAATAAGAAAAAGGTAAGTAAATACAATCTTGTGCTTTCTTTTGATAATGTACTTTAACTCCAGAGGAAAATACAGCTGAAAAACTCAGGGGGAAGTACTCCCATGCGCCAAGAAATGTATTCATTAGATTATACCACTGCTGACAAAACCTAAAGCATAATCAGTAAGCAAGCTTTTCTTACTTCTATTACACTTACTTTTAAACATACTTGTTTTCCAGTGAGCCCCACAAAACATCATAAGTATTCAAGAACTTATTTTGCCACTTCTGGGACAAGAGCTGTTCCTTCAGATGTGTTTGTGCTTTAGAATACAGGAAAGCCTTGATGGCAAATTATACTCTCATATGCTATAGCAACACATAGGTTAATGTCTGGTAAGGTAAGTACCATATAATGGTATTAATTGCTCCTCAAAGACAAGTGCTCAGTATTTAATACAGCAAATCAAAACCATGTCCTTAATCTAATTGTGGCACATGATACTTGATCATTACTGCAAAGTCTCCTTAATTCTTATCAAAAGCCAACTGATTAGTTAATAAAACCACAGGTTTAATATCGCTCCTATCAGGTGAAAACTGTGACATGCATTGATGTCCATGGATCACACAGGATCAGAGTTCTTTCCCTTCTGTGAAATTATATGAAGACCTTTGAAACACTTAAAACCAAATTAACCTGGTTTTAAGTACATTTGTTGTATATTTGCTGACTTGGGGTTTCTGTGCTTACATACACATTCTACCATGTCAGTATGTTCAATCTAACTTAAAAATAAGTTATTATAGGGTAAGTACCTGCGTCCTTTTTGATGTTGCAAAGCTTGACACGCTGTGTGCATGAATATGATACCCTTCAGCTCTGGAAACTCAAGAATCTCAAGGTAATCCTGAACCACCTTGCAGTCAGGGATGACATAATGTGTAACATCATCCGATAACAACTTGCCATCTGAAACAGAATTCAGAGTTCAAAGGTTTAAACTTTCAGTTGCAATACAGGGTTCTTAAAAATACTTTCAGATGTCTGGAAATTAGGGGTTACACATCCCCAAGTGTATACACATATCTGTTTCTAATGAACAAAATTACCACTACCATGGTGTAATTCTGTAGTGCAATCTCTGAAATTTGTGCCAGAACCCTTTAGCATCCACTGAGGCTGAAATTTAGTGCAAATTTATCCAAATGAGTAAAAATATCCACCTAAAGAGTGCACTGTTGTCCCCCCTTTTTTTTTTTTCTATGAAAAAAGAAACTAATCATCTGCCACATAAAATCTTTGCAAGGAATTTTCAAAGGGTGTAGAATTAACCTGTTACACTGCTTCCATAGCACTCTCTACTTGACAGAATTCATTTAGAGCAGGCTGCTTTTCTACATCTTTACATAAAAGAATACTGATAAGGCTGCACATAGAAAAAAGCAATGCTACTGCAAGATGATGATGTTCTTGAATCTAAATGATTAACCATCATTGCTAATATTCTCTAAAGAGACTCCATCCCTTAGGAACACACCATCAAAATACCACAATCAAGCTGTCACAGGTGCCATCTTAAAATGTACTTCAAAATTAACGAAGTTAATTGCTTTAGATTCATCTAAGGTTACTCAAAAAAACTTTAGGGCAGAGGGGAACCTCCACTGATTTTTCTCTCAGTGTCTATTTATCCCTTATGGTATTAGAAATACTGAACTTATGCTAGTGCAGGCAAGTTATATATATAATAAACATATCTAGATCTTGATGAGTCATGTTACTTTCATGTACATCTTGGAAGCTGACACAGGGTAATCTATTAACTGTGATCACTTGAAGTGTGAATCCAGCAGGCACAATTCTTCACACAGTAACATGGCCCCATCTCACCCTGAGGGCATATAATGGATGACAGCAGAATGCACACAAGAAAGCTAATATTTATTAAGAATTCAGAAGAGCATTAAAAGTGAAATGTCTCAAAGATTTATGTAATCTACCCACATTAAGCTATCTTTGCCTAACCTATATTTCCAGATCAGAATAACTTCTAAGTAGGTATAGCATACCATTACAGGTGTCTGTAGATGTGATTTATATAGACAGTCTCTCCCAGTGCATGAAGTAAGTTTGCTCAGCTGACTGTAGAGCCAGGAGTGAATCAAGAGTCATGGGACAGTATGGGTTGGAATGGACCTTAAAGCTTATCCAGTTCCAACTCCCTGCCACGAGCAAGGACACCTTCCACTAGGTTGGACCAGGTTGCTCCAAGCCCTGTCCAACTTGGCCTTGAACACTTCCAATGAAAACAAATGTTCACCTCACCTCAGAGTTACCTAGAATTAATTTACTAGGCATTATTACAAAGAGAAATAATCTGACACTTATCTACAGCACAATTTACACTGAAGTCCAGAAGAGGGGAAGTTAGGCATGGCAAAGGAGAGAAAACTTCTTTTTCTTGGTACATGCCTGTTAATTACCCTTAAGGAATTCAAAACCAAATGCAGTACATTAGGGAGTAGTAACTATCACTAGTTCTGACATCCTATATACTACACTGCCTTCCACCCTCAACTGCAAAAGGCATCTAAACCAGAAGTAACAAAATCTATGTCAATTACAGCTCAGAATGAAATGAGTTAAAATTGTCAACCTTTTCTTTCAGGTGACGAAACAGTGTGCTTTATTTAAACAGGTTGTATACTGTGTTAGTTATTTCCCTAAACTGCGCTATCTAATGACAGCAAAACACCCTGAAGTATTAACCAAAGGTCATACAATGATCTACAGCGCACTTAATACCCCACAATGCGTAACAATAAAACTAGACACCATTGGGGCTAGCAGTGTTCCGTGTCTGAGATGGGCAGATACAACACAGGCAATTAGTTAATTACTTAACAGAAAGAACTGCTGAGGCAGAATTACAATCACGCCGAGTTAATGGCTTGACCCCATTGTAATTACTCAACAAGTTCATGTAGAACTTAATTCATCCTATAAACCACCAACCTGCGGAAATCAATGCACTTTTAAAAGATCTTTTTAAAGACAGACTTCTAAAAGGTGTTTTATAGAAAGCAAACTGCGAAACATGAATAATCCTTTTGCCTTTTATGACTATGAACTGCTATAACCCACCACCCTGCACAAAGCAATGCACTTTAAAGCTACCTTTCAAAGAAAGTTTTAAAGGAGCTTTAAAGAAACCTTGAACAACCCTCCAGGCCTTCATCACAGCCTGCAAAGCAGCGCACAGCTAAATCCTATGGCAAATAACTTCTCCATTCCCTTTCCTAAACGCGTTGCTTATCCCTCGACAGACCCTGCTCTGAAGGAGCGACTGTTGCAGTACCCTCCATGTGACACCGATCGGCCTCTTCACAACTGAGTATGTTGTCCGGTTCCGTCCAGGCCCGGCTCAGGCTCAGCCCTCAGCGGCCCCGGCGCCTGCTCCCTGCAGGCCTTATTTCTCTTTTCTCCACCGCCCGTATCGCTCGCCATCCCCCTGGGCCCTGCACTCGGACATGCCAGTTCCCATCAGGCCTCCGCCCCCGGCACCCGGACCCCTCCGCCCCAGCATTGGCCTACATGAGCTGATACACAAGAGCCGCGGAGCAAGCTCCCCGCTGCTCGCCCCACACGTCCGCCACTCAGCACCCTCAGCCCGCAGGCTCCCTCCGCCAGGTCCCTCACCGCGCGGGCAGGCGGCCCGGCACAGGGCGCTGCGGCACGGCACGTCGGGGCGGAGATAGTGCTCCCGCACGACGCGCACGGCGCGGCCCTGCTGACCCCGCAGCTGCAGTACCCGCTCCGTACGCAGCATCGCCACAGGGGAAGCCCCAGAACCAGGCCCGCCGCTCGCGGTGCGCCTGCGCGGGGCGTGAGGGCGGTGCAACTGCAGGAGGAGGAGCCTCGGTGGAGGGGCGGGGCGAGGGAGCAGGGGAGGCACCTGATTGGTGAGGCCTGAGGGGCGGTACGTGAGGGACGTGACCTGAGGGGCGGTACGTGAGGGACGTGACCTGAGGGGCGGCACCTGAGGGGCGGTACGTGAGGGACGTGACCTGAGGGGCGGCACCTGAGGGGCGGTACGTGAGGGACGGTACTTGAGGGGCGGTACTTGAGGGGCGGTGCCTGAGAGGGCGGTGCCTGAGAGGGCGGTGCCTGAGAGGGCGGTGCCTGAGAGGGCGGTGCCTGAGAGG
>JASSUY010012496.1:0-47554 GCA_032466535.1 Forpus xanthops | reverse complement strand
TCCTGTAGCCCCTTTAGGCACTGGAGCTGCTCTAAGGTCTCCCCTTAAGGAGCCTTCTCTTCTCCAGGCTGAACCAGACCAGCTCTCCCAGCCTGGTTCCAGAGCAGAGGTGCTCCAGCCCTCACAGCATCTCCATGGACTCCTCTGGACTTGCTCCAACAGCTCCATGTCTTTCTTGTGCTCTTGCCCCAGAGCTGGATCAGGACTGCCGGAGGGTCTCACCTGAGCATAGCAGAAAGGGAGAATCCCCATCAAATTCAATTTAACTTAGGCAGAAGCTCCCAAGTTTTTTGGTAGGGGCTGCCAGAGAGGGGCCCTGCTGGAGGTCCAGCATCACAATTAACCAGTCTAGGGTGACTCAGCCACTGAGAAGCCGGTGCTGGCGGCCTGGGTCAACTTCCACGATGCCTTTTCTTGGTCACTCCTGTAGTTGTGTGATGAATGAGATTATGTACCCATCTGATGTAAAAAAACAACTTACTTTGCCACAGGAGTTTCACCTGGACCAGTTCCAATGTTAGACTGCACTGCCTGCATGGAAGGTCATGCTAGCATATGAGCTGGCTGGGGGAGAATGACTCCTGCAGTGGCACTTGAGTTTATGCTGGTCTGCCATGGATGTGGAATTACAGCTGTAGCGGGAATAAATCCTTACACCATTTTAAAATCACTGAGCTGGGAAAGCCTTTAGAAGATTGTATTTAACATTCCCATACCTCTACTTTTTTCTCAGAGTTAAATTGACTTTTTCTCGTCAAATATTTGACATCCATTTCATTTTAATTTGATTTTTTTATAATACACACAATGAAAAATAATGATTTATTAATATTTTCCTCAAAGCAAATGTGGTTGCTGTGATTCCCCTCATTCTTTCAATCTTTCTCAGTTAGAGAATAGTTCTAGGAGATGATATTACACCTTGTACAAATTGTGGGGTTTAAGCTTCAGTAGTCCTGAGGAAATAGAAAATCTCTACCTCAGGGAAAGCTGAGTTTATGCTCCTCTATATTCTTCCAAAATCAAACACACGTGCTATTAGATGGACAACAAAGTTTCATCCAGTTATGAGATTGAATCCAACCATTCACCAAAGACTGAGAAAAATGGGCTTCTGGGTGCTAAAAATGTGGACTAAAACCACAAGCAACCTCCCCAAAGTCACTGGAGTGGCACTTGAATGGCATCTTACCTGGAAGCAATACCTGCTACAGATGAAATCTGATTGAATGATTGCATGTCAGCTATACAGGTCAGCATGCTCCATGGTGGCAGCACTCCATGGTGACAGCACATAGTATGTGACCTTCCCAAGTCTGAGTGTGTCCTCTGGATGGACATTTCTGGTTGCTTATTGCCATCTATGTTCTTCTCACAGCTGTGGATTAGGTAGTCACACAGGAATAAATGAAGGTCATTTACAGCATCTACTTCCAAGGGTACAAGTAAAGTTCAGAAAGATTTGCTGCAATGCACATCTGATTGTGCAGAAATAATAGATACAGAGAATTCAGCAGAGCCGATAAGGGACTTTGGCTCCTTCCCTTTTACCTTAAAATGGTCTCTCTGCTCTGTTACCTTCTGCTATCAGCTCAGATGGCAATAGCAAAGGGCAGCCTGAAGTCATGCTGCGCCATAAGGAAGAAAATATGCCAGGCTCTCAGGAGACCAGGAACTGATGAAGAGTATCTGCACTGTTCACCCTCAGCTGCATTTCCAAATTGCATGCTTCCCCCATCCTTGGTTCTTACCGAGTGTGACGTGACCCATCAAAACCAGAGCAGTGTGATTCTATAAAACTGTTAGAAAACATCTTCTAGCTTTTTGGTCACTTTAGCAGAGGAAATGACCTTGGTTTGGGAAGCTTTCAATACAAGTTGCTGGCACATTTTCTGTGTTTTCTTGTCAGAAGGAAATGTAGACATTTACAGAATGATAGCAGCATCACGAAGTACATCACTTGTTATTTTTTTGTGAAATGTACATACAAGAGCACACAGCAGGTAACTTTCCATCATAAGTCACTTGCTCTGCACAGCTGGTATTTAAATCCTTTTCGAATTATAGCATCAACCAGTTTGAAAGCAACCTTTAAGATCATCAAGTCCAACCGTTGCCCTGGGACTGCTAAGTTGGACAGAGTAGAGTATTACCTATAACTCAAAAGCACTGGATGAAGCACTATGGTAATAAAGGAATGAAAAAAGAGGGGAAACACAGTGTGAGGTGATAGGGAACCAAGTCCTGTGCCTCACCACACTGAAAGCACTGATGACAGTACCCATGTGCTGCCCAGAAGGGTCTAAGCCTTCTAACTGAACTACTTAGCATTGCAGAACATCCTCCTGTTTCTTTTTCAGTGACTTGTCGCAATGTACATTAACATCAGTCTCAGAAAGAAAATAAAGAAAGAGCCTCAGAGCAAGATTGTGTAATTCTTCATGTGGCAGCAAAAAACGATTAGGAAGCTCTAGTCCTACATTCAAAGCAGAAAAGGAGCTTGAAGTACTCACTGAGGATCAGATGATCTTTCTGAAACTGAAGATTTCTTTCCTGAAACACTTCTGTAACTACTGTTATACAGATAACCTGGAGTAAACTACTAGTAGGATACAAGTTTCTTTCCCTTTCTGTTCAATAAGATATGAGGTTTCAAGTTTTACTTTAAGTAGCTACTTCTGAGTGACTGGCTTGAGCTGAACTTACTTTACCAGGAATGCACACACTAGAACAAAGGCACACAAAATCATTCATGACTTTTGAAAAGCCATTCATTCACCTCTTTCATGCTAAAGTTTGTTCATTATGCCCCCAGTGATTCACAATCTAAATAGTCCTTCATTTTTCTGTTGCAACCTTGAGAAGCATCCTAATTCTAAACAGTTTTCTATAAAACGGGTAAAAAATGAGCATTTCGAATGCAGCAGCTATGGCAGGAAGTTCTTTGATGTCCATTGTGCCTCCTCTGCACTTTTCTACTTGGTTACATACATTAGATGGAGCAGATGGCACTCCTTATGAAGGATTACACCACAATACAGTATATGACATTTGTCCAAAGGGCTCTTAAATTGCGAACTATGGGAAGCTTGGTCAAGCCACCACTAGGACCTAACACAGATGTCGCTCTGATTCATAGTAGATTGAATTAATCCTTCAGCAAAACACACTGGATTTGCTGAGTATGTTACTACCAACATGCTTAGTCCTCTCTAAGAATGAATCTAGCTCCTACAAGATCACTAGCTCACTAGAAACAGCATGGTCTGATCATAGCTGCAATGCATCCACTTGAGTTCTTATCATTACAGCACAGCATAGCATGCGCTTGGTAGCTAATTGTGGTGTGCTCCTGTGTCACAGAAATCAATTGAGATCCCTTACACATGAAATTTGTAGCCAAGTTATTTTCAGACCATATAAGCAAACAGAAATGACGTGTGGGTTTTTCCTCTGGCTGTGTAGCTTTGTGAGGTCCTGAGGATGATGTGTACTCCAGGTTTCACCTTGTGATAAGCCCAGACTTTTTTAAACTCACTTATAAAATGAACCACAGAGCAATGGAGAATGACAACAGATTACCCTGGTACAGGAACACCAGCTAACGTGGACAGCTTCCATCACTTCATTCATTGGAGTAAGCCAAGCATTTTGACCAGGTTCAAAAAAACCAGGTTACATTTGGGAGACACAAACACCTTCTCAGATTCAGCTATGCAATTTTGCTCCATTCTATTCTGTTCATCCTATTTCCTAACATCAGAGTGAAACAGAAGAAGATTAAATAGGATGCAGAAAAAAAAAAACCCTCCCAAAACCCAGAGAAAACATTTCCAAACCCAGTCTGACTTTATAGAAACTGTGTTTCCTTTCAGCAGTGCTGCTGCCCCTCAACACTGCAAATACACTTTTCAATTTATTACAATTGGAGCTTTATTGCTTTGCTATCTCCTTACGAGTATGGACAATCTTACAAACCAAACCATCAGTGCTGACAGGCTTCTTTCTAAATTCAATTATCGGTTCAGTTGCACATTGATGATTCCAAGGAAGGCAATATATGCCATGGATTGCTAAACCAAAGGTGTCTTCACAATCCCTCTTTATTTCAGTCAAAAACCTAATGAGTGAAACAAACCTGCAGCTATTCAAGTAAATAACCAAGACCTCCTTAGTTTAAACATCACTTACAGATTCCAGCACCACTTGCTGAATAACACTGGATTGATTTTAAGCATTGAGAACAGTAAACTCTAAGGCTAAAGTGCTGAATAAATAAGTTGCTGGATACAACTTGCTTTTTATCATCTTGTTACCACTTCTCTCTTCTCAAAATATTTATTCTTTTTAAATTATTTAACAACACAAAAACAGCTAAAAAGTTTCAGATTGAAGATCCTGTATGTGGCAGCTTGTAGCATGTTAACTGCTGGCTAAAGCCAGCACGGATCTAAAATGAATAAAACTAAGGTTAAGGAAAACATCTATTCGTAGCACTTGTATAGAACTTGCATTCTGCATTGAATAGCCTTAGAAATACTTAATGCAAAGATTTCTACCCTATTTGGCTACTAAGCTTGGTTCTAACTTCAGCTTATTTTTATGAGCAGCGGATGATAAACTTCTCCAAATATAGATGTTACATTTTCATAATCAAAATCAAAGACAAGCAAGGCAGTAATTCAAGCAACATCATAAAGCTAATTCGGGAAGAGAATAGGAGGCATCCCACTCCAGGGTATTTTCAGCCTCTGCTACCTTTCTTTAGCCAAGTTAAAGTTGGATTTTTAGAAAGAGTTACACTATAAAAGCCAATACTTCAGAAGAGGCTTGGGTTTTTTCTCAGAACTCAGGCAGACACATCTACAGCAAAACACTGCTTGTAAATAATGTTTGCCAACTGCATCTTAAGACACTCCAGGGACACGTAGTCAGGGGAGCTGAGCAACCAGTTGCTCAGTAACATGAAGAAGAAACTTCTCAGGTGTCTAAACACAGCACTAAGTAATGAAAGCGAGAACTTGGTGTGCTGGCTCTGAAAATAAGCTCGGTCAGAACTGCAGAATGAACTCAAGTGACTTGTTTCCTTTCAGGTGAACATAAACAGGACAAAGGTTTTCCTTTTAGAGGCTGTCTTGTTGCAGACTCAGTATTACCTTTAAATGACATCCTGTAAGAGTTTACACATTCTTCAGGCTAAAAGCTAGATGTCATCTGTCCTGCCAAAGATGCAAAGCAAGTGCTTCTTCCCCTTGAGAACCAATTTCTACACCGATAATCTTGACAGGGTAGAAGACTAACTACATGGATCCCACCTGAGTCCTCAGACAGATAATGAAACCAGTTTTTAATCATTCACTCTGTGTGTTCAATCCATATCTCATCATCTATTGGCAATAAATGTTCTACACACGCTGTAATAGGAAGCAATAAAGTTGAACTACTACATGCTGAACCCACTCAAACAACCGCCGATTTCAGACATTATATGGATATTGTCAGTAAAGGAGAATTGTAGCACAGGATTAGAAACAGGCTGTTTTGCTGAGGAGGGAGATGCTGCCTAACCCTGTAAATCCTCTTATTCCTCTGCACCAACCCAACAGGTCAGCTTGAAGTTCTCTGACAGATAATTTATCATAGTGTTTGACTACTGAAGTAGAAATGCTTATGTCATATAGCTGCAGCTGAGAATTTATCATAGCACCGAGAGGTTTCACTGCCCAAGAATTCCTGCAAAACTGACCAACCCTCAGATTTAGGAGTTCTGCACACCATTTTATGCCCTCAGTCTTAATTTCACTCAAAGTATAATTATTCCTTAATATCTAAACTGTATTCCTATATAAATAGGAAAGCCTTCCCTTGCATCACAGCTGCCATCCTTCTCTTTCCTCAAATTACAACAATAAATAAAGCTTACATTGGAAAAAAAATCCCACAGATCAGGATTTGGATTCCTTTGTTCAGCTGCTGAAATGAATCAGGAGCACTTCATTCTTCCGGCTTTAAAAATACCGTGTTGTTTTACTGCAGTCCATCACATGATGCAACTTAGGTAAAACAACACTTTTAGACACTACGCAACAGTGCAGTCTGAAAACGCAGTTCCTAAACCCTAATTAGCGTTTTGTAATTGCCTTCCTTATATATTTGCTTTCGCTGAAGTTTACTTCACTTGGAATGAGTCCTGTACTGTTGACCTCCATGTTTTAATCATAAAAAATCCAAGAGATACTAATTTAGTTTCACCGTTTAAGCAGAAGGCAAAAGCAAAGGCAATTTTAAATGGTAGATGAGAAAAATTAAGTACAAAGCTGAACAGGACTCAGCATCTTTGTTTCACAAAGGTGCCTTATGTGGTCCCCACACTAAATATTACAGCTTGCACAATTACCAGAAGTGTGATTTTGAACTGTAATTGTGCCCATTGTACCAAAGAAGCTGCACTCAAAGCTGGCAGTATTTCAGATTCTAACAGACGAACCTGTATGATCCACTATTACTAGAATGCAAAAGAAACTGTTTTCAGGTACTGAGGTATTCCAGTCCTCTGCCTAAATTATGTCATGGCCAGCACATCTTTAGAAATGAACCTACTTGAGTTACAGATTTATTAAGATCTTGCAAACGGAAAAACAACTTTGCTGCGAGCTAAGAAATCACAAACTTCCATTTTCTGGTTCAAGTTGCAGTGATAACTACAATGTTAACATAACGTTAACTCCTTTGTGTAAAATGTTATTTAAACCAAAATTCTTTCCTTTGGAACTGAGAGCAAACTACCGAGAGGACAAGAAATTTGTATCATAATACACCCAACTCAAGAATTCCCATGTTTTTTCCCCAATCATATATAGCATTTTTTTACTTTGTGTTTTTCATTACTAGATTTTATCATCTTAACATTAGATCACAATAATTATTTGGGTTTAAGATCAGTTCAAAGAAAGGGACAGTATAATCATAGAATCATAGAATAGTTAGGGTTGGAAAGGACCTCAAGATCATCCAGTCCCAACCCCCCTGCTCTGGGCAGGGACACCTCCCACTAAACCATGCCACCCAAGGCTATGTCCAACCCGGCCTTGAACGCTGCATTAAAACCAGATGCTATAATGTAAAGAGAGCTGCACAATATGAATGTGAAGCCAGCATACTTGACATCTGAAATTGCTATCCCTCAACATCACCTGAAGAGTCTGGTCGTGTACTCACTAACAACAGCCAGTGAGGAACATTTACTAATGTACACCTGGAAAGGGACTTTCCATTAGGGACTGTAGTGACAGAACAAGGGGAAATGGGTTTAAATTTAAACAGGGGAAGGTTAGGTTAGATAAAAGGAAGAAGTTCTTTACTGTGAGGGTGGTCAGGTACTGGCACAGAGTGCCTAATGATGTTGTGAATGCCCCATCTCTGGTAGTGTTCAAGGCCAGGTTGGACAGAGTCTTGGGTGACATGGGCTAGTGTGAGGTGTTGGAACAAGATGATCTTAAGGTCCTCTCCAACCCAAACCACTCTGTGATTCTATGACCTTTGAACCATAGCTTTCAAATGTTTCTTCCTTCTACCAGTATTTGGGCTTCACTCTTGATTACCAGGATTTAGAAACTTAGAACAAGAGAAAGAGTTCTAAGCTGCTTTCCAAGTTCACTTTGCCTGCAAACACGTATTTGACATTTTGTTATTTCACATACTGCTGCACTGATATGCCAAATAAAAAGGAGGTCTGGTTTAATTATCAGGTTTCAGCTTCCATCACATCTGCTGTGGCAACTGCATTAAACTTCAGTGTAATAGCTAGAAGAGCAGAAATGCAGCATCCATGAGAAACATGAGAACAATTTCCATCTTTTTCTTTTTTATTTAACCACGTAAGTACATTTCAACAGTTGGCATAAACTTCATAAAAATACAGTTCCTTTTTGTGCTGTAACACTAAGTCACAATGTTTATATAAAGATTTCCTCCCCCCGCTTCCTTGAATTCAACTAACATTTTAAAAAGTGACGTCCCAAAAGCCCTTTTAGTGATAGTTTCCTTATAGAAATGTTTCCAAAATCTATTCTGTAAAAGTTAAAAAGCTAATGCATTTTCAGCCTTTTCCCTCGCCCTCTCAATAAAACAGATCTCTACAAAAATAAGAAGTCTTAGAATACTGATCGGTTGTTGCACTACCACTTTACCACAGGATCCCATTTAACTGATACTGATACAGGTGTGATGGATGATATTCCTATAGCATCTAATATTGCTAGATGCTAGTAGGGCTAAAAAGACCAGTCACACCAATAGACTGATGTCTGAACCAAAGAAAAACGAGTGAAAACATAAAGCAAGACATGAATGATACACAGAGAAACACTCGACTTTAGAAGTGGAATCACACTTACTGTGATACTTCCCAATGACAATAAACACACACAAATTCTATCAAGTCAGTTAAAGGACTGGGTACCTCGGAAAGTGAATCCTCTATTACCTAGAATATTGGTGTGACACCAAGATGACAGGAAAACTGCACAACCAGTCTAAAAGAGTTGGAGCAATTATATCCACACAACTGACTACACCCATACCACAAACTAGGTTAAATTTCATTCCTCTTTAATGCCGATGATAAAATCCAGGTAGGACCTAATACATAGGCAAAGAAAACAGGGCATGAATTTTGAAGGTAATTTCTCACCAAGTTAGGCGCTGAAGGTCTAGTTAAGGCAGTGAAGGATTTATTTTAGAATCTAAGGCTATGACAGATTTTTCCTGAATAAAGCATTTTCCTTTAAAAATGTCATGTATGTTATGCCAGCTTATTCTGAATGCATACAAATGCTAAAAAACCTTGGACACTGAGAAGCTAAACTATTGCTCGCTGCAAATATTATTCTTATTAGTCATCTTTTTTAATACCAATAGGATTCCAAGAACATGCACCTAAATAATGAAGTTTCAAGTCTGCCTACAAACTTTTCTCTCCATTTCAAAAGCAAGCTTAAAAGCATTTGTTAAGTGATCCAAAATGATGAATGTTCTTAATCCTCTCAAAGAAAATAGTATTTCTCTCAGACATGACTAGTGAAACTATGTGACTTTTAAGAGAATTTCTAGTATCACCTTGTCCAGAAGGGAGACGGGTAATGCAAGTGACATAAGAAATGTGATGCCAGATGCTATAGCACCATTCCTTTGTTCCTTGCTGCTAGCACCAAAGCTTTAAACAAACCTGCTTTGCTAAGACATTCTGACAGTCCCATTTCATAACAGCATTGGTTTTGAGAATGGAGTTACTTTCCATAGCTACTTCTAATTCTTTTTGGATCAGTGTTAAATAAAATGTGCAAACATGTAATCATTTGCATAGCAAATCTCAAGGGACTGACCCTGAAATAGAAATCCAAACTGTTAGGTTTAAGATATTTCTATAATCAGAATTCACTTAAAATGGTAAAAAATAAAACACACATTTTTCCATTTTAAGTCTAGTAGAAAAGGTATTTCTGATTTAGAATTCTTCTAGTTACTACTTTAAAAAGCTGAAAGACTGGTGGTTCTTTGCATTGAAATGTTATTCCTTTGAAATCTTTAAGACTCTGTAGTTGCTGTTTTCAAATACTGTGAAGAAATACGGCCTGGAATCCTTGCTCATAAGGGTACATAAAGGAACTCTGCCGCTATTAGCAGGATCTTCCACATCCCAAATTTCAGGCATACTGCAGCCAGGCCTGGAAAGCAGATGAATAAGAAAAGAAAAATTAAGATATTACATCAAAAACCATATAGATAGGGAAAAAAAGAAAAAGAAAAGAAAAAAGAAAAGTTTGCTTTTGTGGTGATATAATTAAGAATCAATGTGGAGGAGGAAGCTCATAAACCAACTCAAATTATACAATATATATTACCCAGGACCCTTAAAACCTCCTTTAAAATGGAGGGTGATGTTCACACTCAGCATCATAGAATCATAGAATAGTTAGGGTCGGAAAGGACCTTAAGACCATCTATTTCCAACTCCCCTGCCATGAGAAGGGACACCTCACACTAAACCATGTCACCTAAACATTATTCCTAAACAAAACCCAGGAAATAAAACCACCTTAAAAAAAGTAGTGACTGCTTTTAGCCAACATCAACTCCCTGTAGAGATAACCTTTCAAAGTTAGAATTGCTTAGAATTTCCTAATTTTGTCAAAGATAACAGCAAAGAAATAGAACAGATTCTAAATGCAAAGAAAATAAAAATCAAAAATCCAAAGTAATCATGTTCTAAAGGACAAAAAGAGATATGTAGGGTTGGGGAGGATCAAACCTTTTTCTTAAGGACAGCCTAAAGGTGACAAAATCTGCAGTGACAAGCAATGGTCATAACATTTTGATGCTGAAGCTTTTACTCTGCACCTTTTATTCATATTAGGCTTTCATTATGCACACACATCAGTTCTTGCCGTCACAGAATAATGACTTGTTTCCTTTGTGAAACTCTTCTGTATTTTACACTGAAGTTTAAGACTACACACAACATGGCTTTCAGCTGCACGCAAAGACCACGGGGTTGCTAATGTGGGTAAAGTTAATTATTAATATCTGGAAAAACTGTGTTTTGGACACTTTAATAAACCACAGATCAACACTGTAAAGCTCCAAAGAATCTTGAGCAGCACCTCATTTTTGTTAGAGAGAGATGACTCACTTTTTTCTGCTTATACATAATGACTCTTCCAGAATGTAGTAATTTGCTCCTAGTTTTATCAGTTCTTTTTTTACATCTTTTGCAGGTTTTCGACTGTACATGGAATATACTACTTTAGTTCTGGCCCTTCAAAAACAGAAATACAGAAGTTAGCTAGCAACACAGCATGAAAACGGAATCTCCAACTTTAGGCTGGACAGGAAGGCTTTTCATTTCACAAGACAACTAGGCTAAAATTAAGTTTAAATTAACAGTGCCATTTGCTTTAATGTGATCGTTTCTTCACAAATATGATTCCAAGAACAACGTATACAGGCCTTTGATTTTTTTTTTTTTCTGTAGCAGGAGACAACTTTGTAACAAGATTCACAGTTACTGTGAACAGAAAATATAAAGACGTTACAGGAATGCATTCCCCATATAATATCCACGGGCAGGAATGACCTTGCTTGGACTGGAGGTGATCAGAAGAAATCAGCTGCCCAGAGTCTCCACAAAAGGTCATATTCATCACCCTTGTATGGACATTTTTAAATGCAGAGTGCAAGCACTGATGTCTGCCTATACTGAAGCAAGCAAAATCATCACTTGCAAACCATGATCTTGTTTCTATTATGCAGCTATATCCTCCTTTGATTGTGCAAAGCATGACATTGTTAACTCCTGTTCATTTTATGATACAGTCTCATCTCTATTTTCCACAAACATGCCCTGTCCTGTATTTTTGTCATAGAATATTTCAGTTGGAAGGGACTTACAGTGATCATCTAGTCCAACTGCCTGACCAGTTCAGAGCCAACCAAAAGTTAAAACCAGTTAATGCCAGAGACAGAACTAAGGACCTAAGGCATGTAAAACTAATCCTCTCCTTTATTTCTATCTTGTTTTCTCTTTGCATTTTTGGTTTTGTTTGTTGTTTCTTTTAACCAATTTTATCAAATTAACAAAGAATAATGCTATGATAAAAAATATTTAACAAAAGTAATTGATGAGCTTTTCAAATAAATTCATTAAATTTAAAAATAAAGTACAAAACTTAGTAATTCCATTATAAAATTTCAGTTTCAAGTTGTCTTAATAATTCAATTACATATATATCTAGGGAAAAATTGACAGCTAAGCACAGAAAGCTGGAAGGAATAATTCAACTGCCTATCTTGGGAAAAAAAATCAAGTCTGTCTGCAATGTCAGGAGTAATAAGAATGGAGAAAGGATGTAACAGGACACAGTAATTCCAATTCCATAATTATATCCTGATTTTTTTTCCTGTAAGTCGGAAGCCTAATCTATCCTACAGCGTATCCTTTCTGATAAACACAAATCTTGAAGAAACACTGCATTTTTTTTTTTTTCAATCGGTCAAAAATCACAAATAGAATTCTATGGGGTTTGAATAAATCCTACAATATAACATGAAAACATTCCTACTGTACATCAAAATTAAGAGACTGAATAGCAAATAAAAATAAATCCTAAACTTCAAAATTTACCTCAATCCTGCATCTTCATAGTGAGGATGATTTACAATAGGACGAAGTGTAGATAATTTAACACTTGCCATGGTGGGCATTGCTCCTGCAAAAACTGCATCTGAAATACAGAATGAAAGGCATGTTTGAAATGAAGAATCAAGCAGTAAAAGCAGAGAAGCAACCTTCAATATCTTAACAGTAATACTGTAGAAAAAGCAAATCATTAAGAGGGTAGGGTACTCATTAGATAACTAAATATCTAAGAACAGAGATTTAATACACCTTTTTTCTTGAATAGGTAGAGTAACATTATGATAGTAAATGGGGAACATCATACATCATTAAATAGTTTACCTTGTCTGGTATTGACTTTTATCCACTCTAAAAGTTCCTCCTGTGGCAAATTGCTAAATTCTCCCATGATGTTCCACTGAGTTTGAAGGTTTGCTGATCCCTCTATAGCCATCAATGCTAAAATAGCAAAGACCAATGTTCTGGGCTGGATTTTACAGAAGAGCCATCCAAACAACTGAAATGCAAGAATCAATTAATTCTAGACAACAATCCTGTAATGTTGTATGTAGCATAACTCATTTTTATTTCTAAGAAACCTAGCATATATTATAATATGAAATATCTCTGTTATTGCTTCTCCACTAAACTTCAGTGAAATCTCATAAGTATTCATATTTACTGAGTGTAGGGCATCATATTTGTAATTCTAAAAGCCAAAAAGACAATGTATCATTTAAAGTTGCGGAATTTGACGTATAAAATACAAGTAAAGATGATTCAATAATGTTAACTGCACTTTTACAGTTCTTATCTCCTATTTACATCATGAGTTCCTAGCTGTAGTATATGGATTAGAGACTGCACTATAAATTTCAAAAACCATCAGAAAAGCAGACTTCAGGGGTATAAGGTTAATGTTACTTTACAGCCTACTCTTCCATTTCTTAGACTGAAAAAGGTGTCCCTTGCTTTTTTTTGCTCAAAGTTTGCTGGAGGCTCTAAGCAAATACTCATAAATATGTGAAATCAGTAGTTAATTACAAAGGCAGCAAGCTGTAAAGAGCTGTGAAAACACAGTGTAAACAGTCAAACAGTGTTTGCATAAAATCAATAGTCAATAAAAAACTTGCAATGGTACAGAAGTGTAAATACAGTAAAATCTAGTAAATGACTCCCTATGCACAAGCTCAATACACAGTGTTTTAACCCTTATAATAATGCAATTGGACAAATTGCATAAAAAATGACATTTGCTTTATTTGAGGAGAGGGGCAAAGAGAACTTGTGTAACCATATTTTTGAACAAGCAATATAACCTGGTTTATTTCTAACTGGTACAGCCAGATTCAGCAATTACACACACAGAAATTTGCTTTCAGACATATATCTGAGTAATATTATAAGTGGTGAGACAGACAGCTGTAGGATTAAAAACAGACCTTACCTGTTTTGAACACACCAAGGAAGCCATAACACATAGATGTGGCGTCAAAAACAGTTTTAGTCTCATGATTAAAACCGCTAGGACACTGTATGCCAACAGCTGCAGTGCATGGTACACCAGCTGCAAAAAAACCCAACAAATACACAGAAACAGAATATCTGCATACTTTTCATTTGCGTAAGGACAAACATTAACAACAAACCCAAAAGAAACTGAAGGAACAGCTAGCTATGCAAAACAGCCTAAAACATAAGCAGGCAACAACAAACGTAACATTTCTTGTACAAGCTCTTTATAGAAGCAAAGAGACCTTGCCATTTAATACCTAAAATACCTAAGTATGGAATGAAAGAAGCAAATAAAATCATCCTTGGTAATCACACAATCACAGGAAGCTTTCTTTAGTATTTTCAGAAATGGTTAAACAGCATCAGAGATGTCACCACTCTTAACACTGCACCTAAAACTTCCACAAGTGCTGCAGTAAATCAGAGATAAAAGCACTGATTGCGAAAATGGCTCTGATTATCACATTTTGAATGGCATGAGACTCCCATAGCACAAACCACAAATAAACTGCTACTAAGAACATTTTACATTGTACTCGTTCACTTAACTGCAAATGAAGAAACCACATGAGATACCTACCATTCAATTATATTTCACAGAATCCTAGGGATGGGTTGGAAGGGACCTTTAAAGGTCATCTAGTCCAACCTCCCTGCCACAGGCAGGGACACCTTCCACTAGAGCAGGTTGCTCTAAACCCCATCCAATCTGGCCTTGAACACCACCAGGGATGGGACAGACACAGCTTCTCTGGGCACCCTGTGTCAGTGTCTCACTATCCTCATCATAACAAATATTTTCCTTGTATCTAGTCTAAATCTACCCTCTGATAGTTTAAAACCATTATGCTTTGTCCTATCAAAACAGGCCTTGTTACAGAAGTCTATCCCTATCTTTCTTGTAAGTCCCCCTTAAGTACTGAAAAATAGCAGTAAGTTCCCCTCTCTTCTCCAGGCTGAACCAGCCCAGCTCTCTCAGCCAGGCTCCAAAGCAGAGCTGCTCCAGCCCTCGCAGCATCTCCATGAGCTCCTCTGGACCCACTCCAAGAGATCCATGTCTTCCTGTGCTGGGGACTCCAGAGCTGGATGCAGTACCTTTTCTGGAATAATTTTATCAAAAGAACCATACGTAGAACCCTTTTCACTATGGCATGTCTTGAAACAGAATTTTAATACCTGTCACATGAAACCTCAGTAAAGGAATCAATCTCCTTCTTAGTCTTACATTGGGAAATGAAAAATCCAGCCTAACTTCAGTGTCTTTCTGTATTGAAACAGCAGAAGCCCAAGACCCCTCTATTTCATTGGCACCCCACCATTAGCTAGTATATTTGTTTTGTCAACATTCCAGTTATTCTGGTGCCATACCAGACCCAGAGGGAATAAAAAATACTAATAACTTAGCTTCAAATAAACCACTTATCAGCATCAGACTACTGCAATCTGTATTTCAAGACTGGAATATCTGCATTAACACATACATGAAATTATGCAGAAAACAAATCTTACCTCACCCTGGTTAAAACGTTCCTCTCTGAATGAAAAAAGGAAAACCACATTATTTATGTACTACAGAAGCCCTGGTTTTACTTTGAAGTCATCTATAGTGGCTCTAGATGACTAAACTAATCCAGTAAGCATAAATCAGTGCCTGCACAGATTATGTTTTTTTTCCCTCTATAACAAGCTTTGAAATATATTGTAAATCATTAACTATTCTGCTCAATTCCTGTATCTATTTGGAAAACTGAAATTAATTTTAGCAGCTTTTTAATTACTTCCATTCATTATTTCATCTATAGAACAGCTTATTTAGAAAATTAAATCTCAGCAGCACAAAACAGGTAGAGCACTGGTACCAAAAGAAGAGTCACTTGTTTACCCAGTTACTATATAGATAGGTTTTGGATTCTCAGAAGGAAATACAAATGTGAAGAGTCAAAATCAAGTATACTTGTTCTTCAAAAACATGTGTGAAGACAGGCTGCTGAATCCTTCTCACATCTGTGGAAATTTTGGTACAAGTCATAAGACGATGGAAAGCAGAAATCACTGAAATGGTCAGTGATATGTCAGGGAAATGACAACATTCAATCAGACAAACTGATTGCACTTGAGCACAGCACAAACAAATGATGCCAAATGGCTGTGACAGGTAGAGCACGGATCACCAATAGTCAGAAAATAAAACTGACCCAGTTGGGATCCCTCCCTGAAAATGAAACTCAAGTATCTTTATAACCTGGAAAGAAAAAATTAATGGGGAAGAAAGAATTTCCTTTCACTATTTATAGGAGAAAAGCAAATAGGCACATAAATAAATACTGATGTAGGAAGAGAGCAGAAAAAGTATTAAATAGAAAATTTGGGGAGAAGAAGGTTAAGGTGTCTAAAACTAAGTTAAGCAGCAAAACTTACTTTTAGACATCCTATAAGAAATACTACATACAGTATATCCAAACCATTCAGTGGCTGAACCACACATATTTTCCCTTTCAAAAAGGACCAACAAAATGTGTAATTATTAAGTATTTATCAGACAGTGAATCAAACTTCCAGCAGTTAATTCAGTTTTACACTGAAAAGGAAGAAAATATTTACCTTTCACATTGGCCTGCCTGAGATAAGGACCACGTAACATATTTAATTGCCTGAAGAAAACAAGAGCCAACAAGTATGAATAAACTTTCAAAAGCATTCTAAAGCTTCTGAAGCATTTTCAACATTTGCTACATTAAATTACACCTGAGTAATTTCATTTGGAAGATAATGGCGAGATAAAAGGCATGCAATGTTTTAGTTGAAACTTCTTTTTGAGGATGTTTAATTAGCCAGGCGGTTAGCAGTTATCCCATCTGTTCCTGTATAAACTGTAAGCTGTTTTTACACAGATTATACATAATCAAATTTACAAAAACAGCTATAAACTTCAGTTATAGCACTCATCAGCTTAAGTGACAAAATTCTGGGGGGCATTTAACATCAAAGCAAGTTTTACCACTGAGTTAGGACTGAACCTCTGGAAAAATCTACGTAAAGAGAACACAGAATTATAAGTAGATATTTTTTAAACCCTGCATTTTATCTAACTGCATTGGGCTTACGTGGTAAGGTTTTGGTAGCAGAGGGGCTGCAGGGGTGGCTTTTGTGTGTCAGAGCCAGCTTCAAAACAGATCTACCAATGGCCAAAGCTGAGCTCATCAGTTGACACTGGTGGTTTCTCTGTTGATAACAACATTTAAGAAAAGATAAAAAATACTGTGTAGCAGCTTTATAAGACAGCAGTGAGAAAAATGGGAGAGAAACATCCCTGAAGACACCAAGGTCAATGACAGAGGTCCAGGTGCCACAGCAGAGGCTCCCCTGCATCATTTGGAGACCACAGTGATGTAGGTTTTCCCCTACAGCCCATGGAGGACCATGCTGGAGCAGACGACCACCCTGCAGCTTGTGGAGGACCACATTCCTAAGCAGGTGGACATTCCCTGAAGGAACCTGAAACCATGGAGAGCCCAGCTTCTGGAATGAAATGCAGCTTTTGGCAGGAACTGCAGCTCTTGGAGAGGAGCCTACACAGGAGCAGGTTTTCTGGCAGAAGCGGTAACTTGTGAGGGACCTGCATTAGAGCAGTCTGTTCCTGAAGAACTGTACCCTATGGAAAGCACCCTTGCTGGATCAGTTCTTCAAAGACTTGCAACTTGTGGAAGGGGCCCACTGAGCCTGGGAAGAAGGGAAGCTGGTTTATGTTTGGTTTTTTGTTTTTCACACTCCTAACTTATTTTTAACTAACAATAAAGTAAATTCATTTTCCCCAATTCAAGTCTATTTTTCTCATGACATTAGATCAGTGAGTCCTTTTCCAAGGTTTTTTTTTTTTTTTTTTCCACGAGGATGGGGGATAAAAGTATGGTTTGAAGGCACCCAGCCACCACATTAACTTCTTCCCATCTCAAAGTATGTGATGATCCCTTCAAAACAATCAGAAAAGTAAACTCAAAATAAAGATGATTCATTAAATCACTTACTTACCCTTTTGATAATTACCCCCAAAACCACCAGAACAACTGGCAACAGCAGAGTCTTTGCGTACCTTACTGGAGTCTATGATGGAAGTAAACAGCATTAATTGCTCTCCAATCACTTATAATTGCTTCAATGGTCATTTTAAAGACAACTATACAGAGTTCTTCCTTGAATAATATGTAAAATTAAATATTCAGCAAGAACAAAGCAAGCTTAAAGAATTTCAGACTTAAACTCCACCCAGCAATCACACCAGAGGTCATAACACTAATGATACTAGGGTCATTAGCAAGTTATTCCAGTTTCCTGGCAAGCCACCCAAAGACTGTTGTATCTCATCTGAATCTGAGTGCTATGTGTCGACATTTAGACTGCTCATAGGTTATGCCTACCTAGATACTGATGAACTAAGAAAAGTCTACTAACACCACATTAAGAAACCAGGATGCTTTTCTGTAATCTAAATTTACCACATAAAATCTTTGCAGCTCTCAGATCATTTTCAAGGTACTCAAAACCAGTTACCGACAGCCACATGAAATCTGAAGTAACTTTTCATATATCCCTGAGCAAGCACTTCTTTCATTCAAACAAGCACACGTCATAGATCCAAAATCAAAACTTGGTTTTGGTTTTACTTCATTTAAAAGAAATCAAACCATTTAAATTCAGCTTACGTTCATTAATGTGTCTAATTTCATGACTAAGTACTTGGACTTATGATGGCAGTAGGAGGTTACAGTTCTCAGATGGTTTAAGTTATGACTTAAGATAGAATAAGAAGTTCCCTCTTCCATAACCATCCATTTGATCTAATTACCTCTTTTTCCATGAAGTCAAACTCTGCAGCACAAGTATACATTAATGTATCAAAATCCTTGTAGCCAATAAATTTAGATTTTAATATGTTTCCTATATGAGCCTGGTAGGATATACAGGGGAAAAAAAAGAAGAAAGAAAAAAAGATGTAGTAAGCAAAACCTGACCTGTTTTCCACAACGAAGTACTTTAAATACATATGAGAAACACTTCTAATTAGAACAGAAGTTTGTACCATTTACAACATTGTTATAGGAATACCAAAAATCTATTAAGTAACATCTTTAAGTGTAACACAGGTTGGACTGTGTTAAGTAAAAAGGAAAAACAGCAGAAAAAGGCTGTTACCATTGCAACTAGGCTCAACATTAATTATGCATACTCTTATTTTACTGTATGAGCTTCCCATCTTTTGCCCCTGATGCATATCTGTACACAGGCTTTTAACAGTAGCATCTGACAATAAAGAGGCTGAAGTGAAGCAAGGAGCCCTAGTTATAACAAGCAATTTAAAAGTGTCTTAAAAATTAGCTTCAGAGGAAAGCGAACTAAGAAATTGAGTAAATAAATAAATAAAGGTGTAGGTAGAAGATATCAAAAACAAAGCTCTCTAAATCTGGATTTAAAAACAAACACACCAGAGTGATTACTAACACATGAGTAAAAACATTTGTCCTTATAAAAACTGTGGTAATAACACCTCAAAGTAATAATATATAGCAAATGAGAAAGGAAATCTGCAATCCTTCTCCCATTTCTGCAAAACAAATCCTAGGACTTCAGGAAAGCTTATCAGTAAGATGTCAATTCAGAGTTAAACATTTCTGGAAGGCACCAAGCAGATGCTCAGATAACTTACATCGTCAGCTATTCCAAACACTAAGGAAGTTAGGGATTTCAAGGTGACTGTCCCAAATAACCACGCACATCCTTCAATGACCTAAAAAGAATATGTATGTATTCAGAATGAAATGAACATGTCTCAACAAACTTCTAAACAAACATTCCCGTTTTTAAAAGGCTCATTAAACTTAGCTACTAGTTACAAAATATCACCAATAAACACAATCATTCCTAACCAATTACACTCCCCAAACTTCAGTACTCTGGGGTGTTTTAATGGTTTATTTGTATTTTCTATTACAGCTGAAATAATGTTGTGCAACTGATTTATATTTTCTATTACAGCTGAAATAATGTGTAAATGATTTATATTATGGCTGCACCACTGCACACAGCATTGTAGCAGAGGTGGTACCAAAGTTGACTTTAAGTAGAGGCAGCTTAACTCTCAATTCTGTTTCACACACAAGAGTGTGTAGGGATTATTTCTCACCAATAGCCTCTCCCTATTATCAGGCTGTACTACTCTGGTCATTCAAATCTCTGAAGGCATTTACTGATTTATAGTATCTTCTCAAGATGATCTCAAGTTGAAGAAAGTATAAAGCAAGTATATACAGTTACTACTAAACCAGAAGTTATTCCTGTATTTCAGTAAAACAAAAATACTTATTTTGAAATTCAAAACATAGGAGATTCCTTACCCATACATAGACTTCTCTTCTGCTGCTTTTCAGGACTTTTGGACTCAATTCAAGAATTCCCTAATAATAAAATCAATGTACATTTTCAGGTATCATATAGTAACAAGTTATTCCAGTACCCTGGATAAGGGTTTTTTTTTGTTTGTTGCACCACACAGCTACTTATTAACCCCCCCTACATAATTAATACAAACTAAAATGAATTAATATATAATATGTTTAGATAATATTAATGGAAGACTATTCTCCTTAATGAGTAATATTCTACATTACATAGTTCTAAGCTTCTTTAAATCAACACCAATGGGAAACTGAACTATGTCTGTTGCTACAGCCCAAGCTTCTTGGAGAAGCAACAAGAATCAAAAATGAAGATGATATGTAGTATGCTAAACTAGATCTGTCCACATAATCTTATCTCCTATTTCCTATGAACATAAATCCCTTAAGAGAACCTATAGGAAACTGAAAGAGGTTGAGAATTGTTACGCCTATTTAAGGAAAAAATAAGATAATGAATTATTAGATTATGAGCTTTCAGTGAGTAATTTCAATAACAGGGCAGTATGACAGCAGTTTTGAACAGCCTTAAACCAGTTTTCATCATTTGTCTTGCATTTCTGGTTTCACAATCAGTAAAGAAGCATTTAAACTTGTCATTGCTCATGCTCATCTTCCAATTACTCTGGTCCATATGCGACAAGTTTCATATTATTAAAAAAACAAGAGAAGCATAAAAACAAGAGAACTGAGCCTGAAGCAGTTCTGGAACCAGGCTGAGAAAGCTGGGCTGGTTCAGCGTGAAGATGAGAAGGCTCCTTAAGGGGAGACCTTAGAGCAGCTCCAGTGCCTAAGGGGCTACAAGAAACCTGGAGAGTGCCTTTGGCAAGGGCCTGCAGGGACGGGACAAGAGGAAATGGCTTTAACCTGCCAGAGGGGAAACTGACATGAGCTCTTATGCAGAAGTTCTTTCCCTGTGAGGGCGGTGAGGCCCTGGCACAGGGTGCTCAGAGAAGCTGTGGCTGCCCCATCCCTGGCAGTGTTTAAGGCCAGGTTGGATAGGGCTTGAAGCAACCTGCTCTAGTGAAGGTGTCCCTGCCTGTGGCAGAGGGTTGGAACTGGGTGAGCTTTAAGCTCTCTTCCAACCCAAACCATTCCATGATGCTAACATTAACTTAGTTTCTCTTATGAAAAGGTCTTGGTGTAAAAACATGGGGTTTTAAATTAGTATTAACCCATTCATAAAGTATCTTGTAAGAATAATTCTGTTTCTCATACGAAAGATTTCTCAACTACCTGCTAATGCAGCAGTTTCACATTTTACATCAACACATGCTTAACAGTACAGCATTACAGTCTTAGCTTATTAAGTGTTTTTCTTAACTTACCCAGATAACTACTAAAGATGCAGCATAGTATGATGTCAATAACATTGAATTACCAAACATCAGAATAAAACACACTACAAGAGCTACCTGAAAGAAAATAAAAATAATTAGACTTAAACCAGAAAAGGTTAGAATTGCCCAAGTATAACACTTATCCTGTATCAACAGCTTTCAATTTAAAGACACCTCTTTCACAGCAAGTGCAAGCCTGATACCAAGGATACAGAATTGGTCCATAAAAAAATTATTATAAGGACTTCGTGGCAACAGGTAGCCAAGTGTAGGTTATTATGTTAACTTATATTTTAAAAGTTCTTAAGAGACAAAAAGACTTGATCATAAGACGAATTCACCTTACATGATACAACAGCTACAGTTTTGAAGTTGTCCCTAACATACTCAGTAAATTACTGTATTATTTTGTCATCCTGTTTGTTATCTTTTGGAATCCTGGCCAAACATAGAAATGGTAAATAGAATGTTTGTGACCTTCTTTCTTCCAAACCAAAAAGTATATATTTAACATATACTCTTCACCAAAGGCAAGGAAGCAGTACTCTGATTATACACAATTATATGAGGTTGAGGTTCAAAGCTGATATACAACTTTTATCTGCCATCCTGATCTCCTAATGTGCTTTCTTTTTAACAGAAAGCAAGCTGAATTACATTTTCTATCTTGGCAAGCAAAATCAATGATCAATCTGTCTTCTATACAGAGGAATAAAGAAAAAGAATGTAGTTACTTTTAAAATATGCAAGCTTTTCTCTTCCCCTCCTCACACAGGCTTTCAAAAAGAGGGGGTGAGTACAAAAACTAAAACCACTACAAAACACAGACTGACAGTGTACACAGCCTCATTAAGCTTTCTCTGTAATATAACCTAACTGCCTAGCTATCTGAAAAGTCGCTTTTTATGACACTTGGGCACCAAAAATATGATACAGCTATTGACATAAGCAGAAAGGCTGAAGTATTTCACCCTGCTTTTATCAGAAGATTATTAAACTGACTATTGGCACGTTTTCCTGGCAAATCTGACTGGGAACAAGCATTTGGTGTTCCAGGCTTATATCAGAAAGATGGAATTTACCACTTCCTTTATTTTATCATTTCCTATATTTCAAAACACATTTGAAAACATACGAAATAAAATTTAGCTCAAAGCTTTTCTGTGGTAAACATTCTCTTTCTGCTGAGTTTGCAAGTAATCTCACTTTAAACAGCAAAACTGGTAGGAAAACTTGTCATTATCTTAACCTTAAATCTGAAAATCAGATTATTATGCAGAAACTTTCATACTTTTTACTTATCTTCCCTTGCTTTCTCACCCATTTATGAAAAAATGGGTTTCCCTCAGACTAATAGTTTATCTTCTTTGTCCTCCTTTCTAAACATCTCCCCAGCCACAACACCTCTGAATGGTCAAGACTACAGTAGTCTTCCAAACCCAGTTTTAGTTGGGGTTCTTCACCCTCAGTCATAAAGAGGGTATGCTCTAATTTTGACTTAATAACACCTTATTATCTCATTTCTGCTAACCTACAGCCCGAGATGAAAACTGCCTTTTCTACCTCTTATTACTCGTGCTTAATTACTTGGTCTGTTTTATAGTGTGCTGCTTGAGACAGTATCTTCAAGTCCATGAATAGAGACAGAAAGGAGAGAAAAATATTTCTACACATCTTTTAAGTTGGCAGGTTTTCTGGAGTTCAAAAATTCCTGGGCACCACAGGGATCCTAGTTTCTGACACTGTGATATAAATATGCACAAGATCAAATATTTGGATACAGGCCCCTCAATCCCTTATTATTGCATCTTTTCAACCACCTTGCAACTAAGGAAAACACTGCAGACAAATAATCTGGTTTGATGTTCTGACCTATTTGAGGGGATTTAAGTTTTTTAAAAAGCATTACCATATGAGCAGCGAGTATCTTCTGTAATTTGCAGGAGTCAATATAACCCATAATACACACAGCAAATAATGAAGCTATCTAGAATCAAAAGTGAAAGAGAAGTTAAAACAATCTGCAGTGGTATAGACATTCATACAAAAATGAAAGATTATTGAAACAATCTAACTATTCATACTGAAAAGAGATTGCTTAAAGATTCATTAACTGGTTTTGCTACTTTTTTTGCTAAGTACTTATAGAAACTTAAGTCACCAAAACACAGCACTAACCAATCATCTTTCACTCTTAGGCATAAAAAAGCCAATCAATCAACCAAAACTCCTCAACCAACCAAAAGAACCTTTCAACAACATTTTTTAACCCTAACTTTTCAGCAAAGCATAGGAATATCCATAATTTGTTGCTGCGAAAAATGAGATTCATTGACTAGACAGCTTAGTTGTTGTGCATGCTCCATCCCTGGCAGTGTTCAAGGCCAGGCTGGATGGGGTCTTGGCTGACATAGTTTAGTGTGTGGTTTCCCTGCCCATGGTAGGGATTTGGAAGTAAATAATCTTAAAAGTACTTTCCAAACCTAACTACTCTATGATTCTACTAAAAACCACCTGGGAAATTAATGAAATTATGAATCTGCAATTTCAAATTTCAGGCCCAGCTTTTGAACATGTTACAGTGATAAGTTTCTCACAATATTTTACAGAATTTAATGGCTTCCTGTTCTGCAGTTACAAAACTTTCATACCGCAGCATATATTGATTGTCCAAAGCTGTCAACTCAAGCCAAGCAACAACCAAGTAGGACAGACAAATGAAAAGGAATGGAGACATAGACAGATTTCAATCAATGGGCTGTATTTCAATCAGTTTGAACACTAAGAATGTGTGCTATATGACAGTATTCTTCTGCGTACATTAGCATTGCTGTATTTCAATATTTGCTAAAGTTATCTCAACTGTTTAAGCTCTCAGACAGTAATATTATGCCACAATTGACAGGCACATCAAAATTAAATAGGAAATCATGCAAAATCATGCCAGATATTACATGCCATGCAAACATTGCTCATTTAAAAATTCAGAAGAGCCTAGAGATCCAAGATCAATGCCTTTTTTATTTCTGTACTTCAATATACTAAGTTGGTTCTTGCTCTGCACTTATTCTAATACACTGATCTCAGGCTGGTGGCTGCTTTTAAGGGAAAAGTAAATTTTTTGCTACTAGCAACGGAATGCCGAGTGGTGTAAATGGTTAATTTCTAAGTTTCAGACTAGAAAAATATTGATGTGCTAAATGGTTTGAATCTTTCCTGAGAGCAAAAATAAAATCTCGCTAAAAGGAAAGCATCCGCATAGTTGCGAATCCAGTGGCTTGGCTGTCCATAACAGTCAATTTGCCTAGATAAAACAAACAGGTGAATATAATCTTACCTGTGTTAGGAGAACAAACTGAGCAAACTGCCAGGGAAGCATGAAAAAGATATTAGAAACACACAGTGCAATCAAGCTTCCTGTATTAATATTCGGAATCCTTGGGAAAAAGAGACAGAATAGGTATCAGTAAGTAAAATTACACAAGTGTTTGCACATTATTGAAAAGTACAATGGAGATTGCAAGAAAACAAAAGTTACCTTGGAACTTAGCTAGCAATAGCTATCAACCACAGATAACACCGTTCAAGTAAATTTAACATCCATTCTCCATCAGTTTCTAGAAACAATAGTTCTGATGCTTAATGTTTCTTAACTATTAAGTCACTCGTTACTAAACAAGCCTTCTGGCAGCATGCAATACAGCAGGCCGGCCTATGTCACTTGCAGCCGTCCACATACAAGCATGTCACCACCATTTCCATTTCAGCTGGGATCATAACTGTTCTCAGAACAGTGTGCATTTGAAAGCAATTTCACTCCGCTGTCTCCCATTTCTTCCATATTTACATATTTTTTCGGCTTCTTTTACAAAGCCTCAAAATTAACTTCTATTGGAAGTCACACTGAGCATTAGTCTAATGCATTAAGTAATAGATTATACAAATGTGATACAAGTGATAGGAATAATTCAGAATATAAATTCTAGTTTGTTCCTAAGACAGTTCCTTTTTCATTGGAATACTACTATACATTAAACAGAGCTGTTCTTGATGCAGGAATTGTAGCTGAGAAAGAGGAAGTTAAAACATTTTAACCCTTCTTTCGTGCATCACTCTGAAATGCTTTGATTAATACCTACTTCTCATCAATATGCAAGTCCAACTACTATTTATGTACCAATATTTGAAGAAGACTATCTAATCTAGAAGTGTCATAATTATAGGCACAGAATATATGTGCTCTCATCACCGTAACTTAAAGTGTAACTTCCTCAGTTTCTGTTTGACCACACAATATAGCATTAAATGAACAGATATGACATCTAGCAATCACTCTACAAAACCTCAAAATATTTTTCTACACAGTATGTAGCTTTTCCTCACCTAAAACCCACAAGTTAATGACAACCAGGAAATATTTTTGGTTTAATCATCAATAACAACAAATCAGTATGAGCTAATAAAGGAAAAAACGGGGTTACAAGTACAGTGTTCATTTAAATCATAAACATTCTGCAAATCTGATGCAATGGTGCAGGTGGAAAAACCCTCAAGTATTAACAATCATGCTTATTTTTCAAAACAGAGGCAAGACAGTAATACAATCATATTGCAAGCCAGAAACGAGGGAAAAGCAGGGCTAAGAACTCAAGAGCATCCCTGCATAAATGTAATTAGGTTGCTCTAAATCATTGAACTAGTTAATTAGACTAGTTAGTCAGAAAACTGTATGAACATACTAGCTTATGAGTGCCTATAGCATCCTCTGTTGCATAGCATAGGCTTATTCTAAGTGCAACCAACATACCACTCTCCAAGAGGCACAAAACCAATTGATGGAGTATCAGCTTGTTTCTCATGGGAAGGAAGTGACATCAACCAAACATTCTGATTTTTATTTTAGATACGTATTTGCCAACACAGTAATTCTGATTTTTATTTTAATCATGTCTTCAAGTTGCAAAGTTTTTTCCTTTTAATAAGTGAGTAATATGACTGCAGTTCTACTGGTGCAGCGTCTGCAATGTAACAGCCACAGGAAAGTTTCTATGTTAATAACATCATTGCTATAGCACACAGAGGCACTTATATAAATGCATTTAAATAAATGTCTTCTGACATTCAACATTTTAAATAATTGTAAAGAGCTAAGTATAAACTGAAAAGTACCTGAGGATATAGGTCAAGAGCAACATCTGAAGAACAAGGAATGGGTATGAGAAACTTTCACGGAGGGGTGGAGTCCACATGACGCGAGTACACTAAAAATAAGAACTGGGTTAGATGATAACAGTTGCTGGTACATTTCAATAAAACAATGCATCTATTTCAGAAAAATGGACCACAGATACTTACATGGAAAAAAAAAAAAACCAAAACACCAAAGCTACATCACATTTTGCTCACAAACTTAAAAACACCTCAAGCCAGGAAGCAGAAAAGAGCAGGAAAAAGGAAGCAGCTTCCAGACTTGAGGTCTCTGATGCTCTGTTTAATTAAAATAGATCACTGCTTTTCCAAAATTAAATGTGGCAGCTATAGAACATCCAAGAAAAAAGCCAGAACAGCAGCTGCTTGTCCCTGCTTCTGCTGAAATTAACAACTCACTCAAAAAACGAAGACCATTCTCAAATTCACACAGCCACTTGCCACACTTAGATAGAGAAAGTGCGTGGAGAGAGGAAGTGAAGGACAAGCCAACATACTCTTCATTACAGGTTATAAACATTTTGCATTTCTACCAGTAAAAGCACAGAAAGCATAATATCCAAAGCTGCCCTCCAAAAACATGCAGGTAGAATTGAACACATGAAAATAAGCTCTTACAGATCTTATTACAGATCTTATACTAACTTGCATACTTTGCTTTTTAACCCTAACACAGCAAAGCATAATACAATGAAGCCAACTAAAAAGCCTTTTTTTTTTATTCATGTCTTGGAGTTCATGGCAAATGGCTCAGCTGTAAATATCATCTCCATTGTTTATATTCAGCTCTACATCCAAGTGCTTGCAGATCGCACTGATCATCAAAAGCATAATTACAAGTTTACAGAACAACTCTGACATACAAACAAATGTGTTTGAAATGGTTAGCAAGAGATTTGTACTAACAATTAGAAATAGGTTCTTTACAACTACAGGAAAAAAGAAAAAGAATGTGGTTCATCTTAACATGAACCATAATGAACCTATCAAATCTTACAGAATGCTGATGCCAGGATATTTCTTCTCCTTTGCTTCCTACAATCTTAAAATCATTTTTCAAAATCCTGTTTTACCAAAGAAGTCACCAGAACCAACAATACCACTCCTTGCTTACTGTCTTGCTATTTCACTAATATGTGAAACTAATTGTGTAAAATAAATGCAAAGTACAGAAGCTCATCAGATGAATCACAGTCCTTGCTGTCTAAAAGCACTCTCTGTAAAAGCTGCGTCAAGATTACCATTAAAATTAATCTTTCATAAACATATATACTAATATGCTGCCTCCGGCTGACTGCACAGATGTGATTATTTAATATTATTTTCATTAGCAATAAACATAATGATTATTGTAAAGCAGCCTTTTTGATTATTTTTCAAGACTATAGCAACATTTCATTTACCAAATCTTTCAATACCGGAGAAGAAAAAGACAGGAAAGAAATGATGAGCACATAAAACCACGAAAAGGAAGCATCTCCTTAAAAGTGGATTGACTAATGTAGTCCATTCGTCTATATTTGGAATGGAACTCTAAATCTGTGGATGATTTATCAAGGCTGCAAACCAACTCTGCTGCAGGTATAAATACATCAGCTCCATCTAAGCTTGAAATCATTAAAACACAGTAGCACAAGCACAACACAAACACATACTGCCTTAGGACCAATGCCAGAAGGCTAACCACTTCTACACAGTATTAGATACGAGATGCCCAGACCTGCAGATCAGGCTTACTCATGTATCTCAGTCCTATCCTTCTAGAAAACAAAATCAAATTTTCAGCAAGTGGCTGAGCATCACTGTACATGCTGTTGAACCACACACCAAGATGATTTCCATAATCAAAATACTATAAAACAGCTTTCTTATACAAACAGATGTGAATGCATACCCCCTCACATGATTCAAGAGTACGCAGAATGAAGCCAGACCACCTAGATACATGTAAGTACATGTATTAACATAATTTGGTATGCATGACATCAAACAACTCTGAGTCATTTCATTAAGTGCAGTACAAATGCAAAGAGCCAACTGAAATCTGACACTGCACCTCTGCAAGTCCTATTGCTCTCCAGAAATCCATGCAGCTGAGCCTGAATCAGGGTTATCCTACTTCAACTCCACCTAAGCCCAGACACTATCTGTGGAGAGCTATGCAGACCTAATTTCATGCCATTCTCCAAAATACACACATTATCTGCATTTTCCCCCTCAAGTCATCCACAGAGATGAGCTCTCCTACAGAGTCTCCTATGGATAGGAGAACTGCCTGCGAAGTAAATGCTTCTCTTCATTATTGCTACCACTATCTTCAAAGTTTTCAACTTGCTCCTTCCTGAAGCTTGGCAAAACAGTGCCTACTCCCTTAATATTTCCTAGCAAAGGACAAAACATTCACCTAACTTCAGAATACCACTAAGAAGAATGGAAACCCCCAAAAACTTTGCATGTACCCTCTTACAGCACTGAAAAAAAACAGTGTAGAAACTCTAACATTTAGCTGGTCTGGATCTGATGATTAAAGTACTTGAGTGATGGAGGATATTTAGAGAAACACATTTCAAATTAAACTTTAAAATCAAAATAGCTATTTCATCATACAGATTTTTGTTTCATAAGCAAACTGTCAAAGTTCACTATGAATAGAAGCATCTGTGATTTTGTTATGTGCAACTTCATATTCTTCCTACTCAGTTTTCTGTCAAGTTCAGCTCAGTAAAGAAAACAAATCATAAATTTAACCCTTAGCAAAATTATAAGGTAGCTAGTTTCCAGCTAGAAAATCTTAACAGTACAGCTGCATTTTAAGCAAAATAGAACAAATATTTATATACACAAAATTAACATTAAAACCCAGAAATACTGCCTAAGTGTATCAGACTAAAAGCATGAATTTTCTTCCAAAGTATAAAACAATGACATGACAGGGAAATGCGGACACAGGAAGATGTTTTAAGTGATAGTTCTGTTTGGATATTTTCTGTAATGCAGCTTACTAAACAAGTTTAGCACTGTAATTCTCTCACTGTACATATACAGTTTCTAAATGCTGTGTATCCTGGCTACAGTATACTAGTACTATATTTATTTGCCCTTTTGCTTAGTGCATCAGCACTCGTGTGCTATACATTTGCGGGTTATAGCCCGATTTTGCTTTCAGCAATGTCTCACTCCCTTTAAACTCATCCCTTAACAGACAGCCAACATCATTATCTTTAAGGAAATGAGAATTAGCTTAAACTTAAAAGAGAAACAAAAAAGGAGGTGGTGGTTGCAGAGGGAGACCTACCTCTCCATGGTTGAAAAAGAAACATGTCACAGTAACAAGGCCTCCTAGACGGCTCCCACTGCGGAAAGAACAGAGAAAACGTGAAGCAACACTTATGTACAGCTAAGTCTACTGGGGCGGATGCTTTCAAGCATCAAGGGAAAGCAATACAGACAATATTAAAATACTAGTTAACAAGATAATGTTCATTTCAGAGCAGATAATCAGCTTTCTGCAGAACAGCAATTTTAATGTCAATAATTTGGAAAATGGTTATTCCACTCCTCACTAACTTTGCTTTAGATCATTACATCTTGTGCTTCATCTGCTGCACCCAGAGCTTGGTCTTGAAAGTGCCAAACTTTCTTTTTTTTTTAATAAGCACCAGGCAATATAAATGGAGTATTTTTTTCCCTTGCAGAAAACTTTGGAATTTGCATGCTCAAACCAAAAGGGAATTTTGGTCTGAATCCAAGACAATGTTAACATAATCAAATCAAGCATGTTCAGCAACATATTTAATTAATTCATGACATGGTCAACACAAGCTACAATTTAACTCTTATGTGAAACACTGTGATGTTAACATGAGGAAGTTTTTTAAGCCCCTGAAGATTTTTACATGCTTCTGAACCAATCAAATTCATCTCTGAATAATTAATACCATGGAGTCACCACTAAAACCAAAAATGTTGCTTAGATATACCTCATCACAAAACAGCCTTAGGTAAGGTTCCTATTTATTTTACTAGATATGTATTTACTCACATCCTGTGATAGGAAGAAAAGAACATTTTTGTGCACACAGGTGCATTATTACTATGTATGACAGCATATATAAATAAACCTCAGATCCTTTCAGATCCTTCACCCATCACCAGTACTCAGATCAAACAGAATCAGCGAGTTCTGGGAGCAAAACCTGTGGGTTAAAGATACCAACTGTGTGCTAAAACAGTTTCTAAGAATTGTGCATTCTTGCACATCACACAACTCAAAGCTTTCATTTCACGGATTCTAAAAGCATCCACACTGAAGATCAAAATGACTAAAAGAATGAGATTGTATTTAAAAATGTTAGTCTCGGAAACAAAACAAACTAAAAAATAGAACAAAAACCCAAAACCCAAGCACCCAAAACCAGAAACAAAATTCAATGTCCATGGTAAAGGTTAATATTCTGATAAAACCTTGCAGTCTAGAATACAAAGGTTTTGTTTTTATTATGAGTGCTTCAGAGATAGCAGCCTTTATAAGGAATCAGTATTTTGTCACATGAGAAAAGATCAGTAAAGCACAGAACAGGGAACTGCACCTCGTCGGTATCTTTTCCAGAAAGGGAAGTGAACGGAGTCTATTTCACAGAAGGTTATGCATAGTGTTGAGTCAGACTGCTTGTCTTCTAACAGTGCAATGTTACCACTTATGAGAGACAGTAGTTATGACTTCCTACACCAGTATAAAGGATAACTGTTTCCACTGAAACTCCCACACCATACTACAAATGGTGAAGTCCTTGCCCTTCAGCTGGAACTTACTTGCCCCTTGTTTAACAGAATAATCTAAATTTAATACATACATAGCATTCTTAAAAGAAGTGTGAACAGTTATGCTTTGTGCAATGAGTGACCTCTGGAATAATGAAAGAGCTGATCTTTGCACTCCCTCTGTACAGTAAGCTGAATCCCCAGCTACATCTGGGGAAATGCTGTAATTCATTGTTAACATGCAAGAAACAAAATACTGGAGAAGTACTGTCACAATGAGATACAGGGAATTTTCTCCAGACACAGTATTTGACAGTCTGCTTAAGTGTTTTGTCCTCTGACTACAAGAATAGAGGGGCAGGGAAGGCTGGGGGGAGGCAGAATCTTAAAACTGCATAAAGTATCTATCATTCAAACAATTCTTTTGTCCATAAAAAAGTAATTAAATAATGGCTTGAGTTCTCACCATATTGCTTCAGTTACTTTAACAAAGAATGCTTCAAAGCTTGAGACTAACTTGCACTATGTAAGACTCTAAAGTGCATTTCGTAACCATAGACCATACACAGAGTGCTAGGGCAGGGACATACTGTATCTGGCGATCTTCTAAGCTTGTGGGGAAATTGGCTGTCCTACAACAAAAAAGAAGTAGTCTTACAAAAGCACCTAGCTTTCTGCTTGTGTAACTCTTTCCACAAGCTCATTATAGAGTACAGCGAGCACAGATGTGAGAACACATGCTACTTAGAAAAGAATGACAAGAAAGTGGTTTTCCACTATCCTACCACCTTCCATCACTAGTCAAAGCTGCAAAAAAGCTAAAGCAAACAAAGGCTGTAATAAAAAGATCACACATTCTATGAATAGATATAGAAAAAAATAGAAAAAACAACCCACAATTATGTAAACTTGAGATGATAGCTGCTAATGAGCTCAGGAATAAAGAGATAAATATTAGAGGATGGTTTCCCACCATCAAATTAAGTGAGGCCACAAAGAAGTTTTCACACTGCATTGCAGAAACAAATCAGCTTTATGAAGAAGACTTATGCCAATTCATAAGATTACCAACTTCAGTGTAGTAGAACTGAATTACTCCAAATTCAGTTCTTTTACTTCTCACACCTTATGGAAAAACCTAAATGTTCTGTCTTTGCTTTGATTAAGAGGAACCTTAATGACTAAGCAGTCATCTTGACCTGGTATCCAACTATGAGTATTCTTCAGAACAATAAATAAATGCATAGGGTCAAAATCCTACCTGCAGGAAACTTTGTAGTCACTTGTTAATTATCATAACCCCAGAAAGCCAGTGGCTTACACACTGGAAGAACTGCATGCATATCCTAGTTACCTTGACTACAGATCTACACTGCAAATCATTTACGTTAGAAACTCAATTACTATCAATAGTTGATAGCTATTTATATTCAACACTGCCCAAGTACCGAGAAGTAAGACCTTACTAATTTTTAATGACACTATTACATAAAATATGGGTTTCCATACATGACCCTTAAGAGAAAAATGACAGGCTAATTATATGAATATTTGAAGTTTATTTACTTCCTCAATCCATGAGACATTCATTTCCTATATTAAGAAATACAAACATAAATGCTTTATCCACAAACACCTAACAGTTTTACTAAGCAACTTCCTCTTTCAACTGCCAGTTCCTGCCCTGCACCATTCTTTATCTGAACTATGAGTACAAGCTTTAGGGAGAGCAGGAAAAAAAAAACCAAGACAGCAAAGCCAGGGAATAAGGAGGAAAACAATCACATCTCTCAAAGGAAAACGTAGCAACCTTTTGCTTTTCTGCAAAACTGACAAATTAAACGGAGGTAAGCAGAAAAAAATTGCCACTTCCAGTTTTCTGCCAAATGGAGAGTCTATTTTTGTATGAAAGTATATTAGAGTTCCTGAAATTTAAGGATACTGAAAACAGAAATTCACAGAAAAAATGAAGTGCGTATATATACCTCCAAAAGAATGCACTATCTTAACAGATATTTTGCTTTCTCACTTAAGTTAGAGTTGAAAGATATGCAATATGACTTCGCAATGCACTGGGAAAACTCCAATCTTGGTTAAAGGTATACTACAATCCAAATTTCTTCAAAAAATTACTTGCACTGACAATTTTAAGAGCAGAAATGTATCAAAAGCCATTAAAAAACCCATACAGCATTTTGATTTATCCACAACCTGGTGGTATCAATGAGATACCACTTCATTGAAATTTTCCACCACCATCATTTTAAGCAAAAATCTTTTCCATTGCAGTAATTTTTTTAGTTGCAATATGTATGTAATAAAAGCACCACTACTGTACAAACAAATAAGCAATATCCCATAAAAATATTTCAGTATTCATTTGTTCAAATTCCATATAAAAACATGACAGCACCAAATAAATAGCTGTCTCAACTGCCTTACCTGAGGTATGTACCGTATATGAAGAACAGCGACATCATTAATCCATTCAAAAGAAAAATCATAGCAACATAAAAGGAAGCAGGGTCTCCCAACCCTAACAAACAAACAGTTAATACATGTTGTCAAATACAGAAAAAAAGATTACATTGCTTATAAACCACCATACAATCAGTATAATACAACACATAGTATACTACCTTAATACATCTACAGAAAGACAGCAAATCACATCCAATGCTCTTTAATTTGTTTCATTAGAAGCCAAGAGATTTTCCAGTAAAGCACATCTTTCAATTTATTCATTCACAAACACTTCTGTGTTCAGGCTGTTGTTACTTTCTTTCCCATTATTTCTTTACTCCCTTCTGGCTCTAATCATTCCAGCAGTACAGCACAAAAAGCCTTATTCATTCTAAAGAAGGTAGTAAAACTTCACAGTTTTGTATGTAGAAATTAGCATCGACCATTGCTGAAAATACAGCAAGATAATTCTCTAAAGAAAGATGATGTTATGCTCACCAAACATGGTAGCCTCAACAGTTGGCAGTTTTGTTGGTTTGGGTTTGTTTTTACAGAAAACAGAAATGAAAAGTTATATTCACTATTTATTGCTCTGAATGATTAATTTTTTCCATTTATGTCAAGCTGTGAAGGAAGTTCTTATAGCCTTTGTCAAAGGAAAAACACTAACTTGTTGGCACACAAAGACATTTTAAATGATAAAATGAAATGTCTTTACAAGCTACCATCTATCATTCAGCTTTAACTGACTATAGAACATCTCAAAAGTGCCTCTCAGCATGGTACTTTTATCACATAATACCTACTCGACAAGCAATACTTTAAATGTGGGGGAAAAAAAAAAAACAAAACAACCCACCACAAAAAAATGGCAGCATGCAAGCTTTGATTTCAAAAATCAAGGTATACAACTGAAATTCTCATGCTGAACAGCAGGTCACAAGAGGAAGAGGATTCTTCCCAGCAGAATCACTACACAAGACTTCTCCAAAAAGGAGCCTTGTTGTTACTGGTTTCCCCATCCTTCTCACTCCTCAAGTTGTACTTAGGGGAAGAAATACAAAGAGTAAGATTTTGAAATATAGGAACTTTAAATGCACTGGGGATTCTACAAAAGCTACAAAAATTTAACAGAGGTACAGTGGCCTCCAATTACCATTAGATCTTATTCTTTATAACACTTCCAACACTATAAAGGCTCAGACTACAAACGTGAAGCTCTGAAGCGCAGTATAGCCAATTCAACCGAGGTAGGAGGAGCTATCTAATATAAAAAGCCCACATTCTCACCCCTAGTGTTCTTCAAAGTACCTTTTTTTTTTTATACTTCTCACTTATGTTGGGAACCTGCCAAAAAACAGGCTTAGCCAAATGAAAATATGTCAGTAATAAAGACACAGGAACATTATTACTTCTGAAATACATCAAATCACTATTACATGCTTCCAGAAGAAGCTAGAATAAAACACAACTCACCCTCACAGCTTTCAACAGGACTAAGCCCTTTTCCTCTGTTTACAGTCCAACACATCTTTGTGGGTATACCAAGGAAATCCATAACGGCAGTATAGATACGGTACCAGCTGGCGAGGACCACCTGGGTGGAAAACAGGATTTGAAGTTGCTGAAAAGGAACTTTTGAGATCAGCTCAGTGCTCAAGGTAACCTCCCATGACAAATGGCCCTCATCCAGGAGTCTTTTCAAACCCAGAATTTCTCAACTACTTTGCTTTTTTTGACCATAATTTCCTAAACATATCTGACATAAACCAAGCATTCATTAATAGACTAAAATTCTGCCTGCTTTAGAATTTCATGCATCAAACTGTAATATTTGAAAAAATTACATATTTCAATACCATCTTTTATCAGATATTAAAATCTCAGATTTTGTTAACAGAGGACAGTTGGCCAAATTAAATCCATTAAAACCCATTATTTTTTTTCCACCTGGCAAGAGTATGAATGGATGAAGACTTCAGGGATTTTACTCAGATAAACTTTGACAGGTTAAATTTAAGCATGCATTAGAAAGGGCTTCCAGATACAATGTAAGATAGAACTTTCATTTTTTCCATGCAAAAGTTTTAAAGTTTTTATAACAAAACCCAAATTAAATCTCAACACCCAACACAAAAAAGTCAGCATTTTATACACAGAAAATTGATGACTCATCTCACAGCAGAGGCACTAGCTAACATTACCAAGCTATGCTGTCAGGATATAACTGACTTTATAGAGTTCTAAATGAGTAACATGGCCATTCCACTTGAACTGCTTTGAAAGTTATAACCCAGAGGTTCCTAGGCTGAAAATATGTTTCACTGCTGGAGTATTAGCCGTCCTGGCCTTGTGTCACAGACAACATGCACAAGAAGGATGATTCCCTCTTTCCTTTCCCCATACAATTAATAAAACTCTGCATGTCACTTCATTCTTCAAAAGGAAAACATAGGGAATTACACCTTGAGCTCTGAAAACATGATGGAGTAAATAGTCCTGGAAACCACTTCTGAACATACTAAGGATAAAAAAAAATAAAATAACCTGATTGGAAGCAGTCAGCATGGATTTACAAAGGGGAAATCACACCTGCCCAACTTCTTAACCTTCTGAGATGACCATCTCTATAGCTGAGGGGACAGCTGCACATGGTTTATGTTTGGGTTTTGGTTTCTTTAATCTGGTATCAATTTTGTTCTATGCCTTAAGATTTGATGATGGCACAAGAGAACATCTTCAGTAAGTGTGTGCTTGATACAAAATTGGAAGGAGAGATTGATGCTTTTGCTGCCATTCAGAGGGACCCAGGCTAGAGAAATGGGTCAACAGTAATCTCATGAAAGGGAAATGCAAAGATCTGCAGTGGGAACTAACAATATCATGTGCCACTACAGACAGGAACTGACCAGCCAGACAGCAGTGCTGCAGAAAAGGACCTAGGACTTCTGGTGGGCAATCTGTCTCTCTCTCCACCATAGAGATCATCACATTATCTCCCTACCCTTCAGCATCACGGATGACAGATGAAAACACCACAAGTACAGGAACAACCTGACTATGCAGCAAATACTTGGAAAATCAAGACTTTACTGGTACTATAATATTGGACAATTACAAAGACTGACATGTTGATTTTGACAGAGTTTTTTTTATTGCTTATAATTTACCGACGTGATGTAGTGATTGCTATGGAATCACTTTACCTTTTCTTTCTCTTGAAGTTTTCATGTCTAGCAATAACTGCACTTGCAAATGAATTGTTCAACTTTTTTAATGGGTTTAACATCACAGTAACTGGATTCCAAGGCTATTTTTGATTAATTTTGAAATCCACTAAACAAACATTTTATTAAAATTCAGCCTTCATACTACTATCAGGCTGAAAAAAAAAAAAAAGGCTGGAAAGATCCTAAAAAATCAAATAGGAAATGAACACTTTGCGAAAACATGACTGCATACTGAGTATCAGAAGGAAAAATTTCACTGTCAAGAAATAAGTCCACATGAATCTTCACACTGCTCAGCCTCATTATAATAATAAGTAACACCAGATAAATTTGGAGAACATACTCAAAAGGCCAAGTTGCACCTATTGACAGTTTTATAGATGTAGTTATGTGGAAACAAAGACCTAAAGAAATACACTTAAAAAAATGTACAGAAAGGCTAGACGTCAAGCAGTAAATTACTGTATGGAGCAGAGGAGACTATATGTCTGCTTTGCATGCCCACATAGGCAGAAATCAATGAATTCATACCTTCTCATCAAATTCTATGCGCCAGTACGATCCTAGAAAATTCTGAATGAACGGACAAGCCTACACATTGTGCACAGTAATCTACCTAAAATACTTACAGAATGTCAGCCACTATATGCAATTGCTCTTGTTTTAATTTCATCATCCAATTTACTTAGTCGTCTTTCATAGTGATACAGATGATTCTCTAAAAGCAAGTTCATTCAACCAGTTACCTTTGATTTTTGCAAGTCACACTATAGCTGAAGTCAATAAATCTTTCTGAGCTAAAGAAAATAAATTCATAGTATTTATGTAAGGCATGTGCTCCTAACACTGCACTTCTAGAACTGAACTGCAATCCCTCTGGAGTTAAAAAGGAAAAACAAACCATAACAAAAAAAAAAAAAAAAAAACCCACAAAAAAACTCCACAAAAACAGGAGAGGGTAACAAAAAGCTCTCATCTATAGCATCTAGTTCTTCCGGAGCAAGGAATTAAGAAACAAATGAAACCACTACATGCAAGTTGTATAAATACATGCATGCTGAGAACTTATACACATATAGCCTCTGAAAGCAGCTCTGCTCCTAGGGAGCAGGAGAATGAGTATAACCGCTAATATCCAACAATTACGCCATTATTAGTCCTTGATCCTGATGCTGCTGACGCACAGTTACAGAAACGCACATTAACCAAATGAGATTTCCCTTTTCTAAAAGTTTGCATGACACTGGCAAAACCATGAGAGAAACTAAACATTCCTGTAATTAAAGCCATGTTCTTTATAGTGACAAAAAAAAAACAAAAAACAAAAAACAAAACAAAGTAGGAACAGAAGCTAACCAGGCAACTAGTCTAACATTGAGTACATACAAAACAACAGCAGTCAGTCTTCAACAGAGGAATTCCTTCTGCAACACAGAAGTAAACTATTACCTTTCATGGATTTTAGGGCCAGAGTGAACTATGACGTGCCTTACACAAAACACAAAGCTGAAGTAACCACTCAGTACCTGTACCACTGCAGGCATAACTGTCACATACTACTGATATCTTATGTGTCGTATTTCCTGGAGTACACTATGTCAGCAACTTAATTGCTTTCAGTGAAAAGAACAAAAGACAACAAGAAGCATAGAACTGCATTGCAACTTTAGGGCATGAAATACTGAGATCTAGCAAGTATTCATATTTGATACCTGAAGTTTGAGAATTGATCACAACATAACAAATGACTGTCTTGTTCTAAATCTAACTTAAGCAACACTTCATTAGTTTTATATCTTTACAGTCACATTTTCCAGAGTAACATTTTTTACAAATTTGTAGGAAAATTTAAAGAAAACAAAGATTTATCAGAAGGCATCATTTTTAAAATGTAGCTCACCTCTGGGTAAAGATTGAACCTCTGTAAGGTGTTAATCACTAAAGGATACTCAGTTAGTCTGTCATTCATAATTGCCCATACTCCATTCCAAAACGATGGTGCCTCAATAATGATCTTGAAGTAGGAATAATAAAGACCCTACAGGAAAGCAGAACTATTACTTAGGATTAAAGAGAACACTTCTGCTTAACTGCCATATAAAACCTTTGTTTTTAAATTAAATTCTGTAACACAACAAATAGGACAAAATTATTTGACTATCTAGTTTTTCAAATCTCTTCAATTAGCACCACTGAAGTAAGCAATGTGGGTTTCCTTCCACGTCGTTTCATTTGTGCTGGTAACTATGCACTAGCACAGTATTTCACAATTCTCAAAATGAAAGCAGCCAAAAGGTTCATATGTATGCAAACATCTATTCATTTCAAAAATTATTATTTAAAAGAGAAGCATTAGCAAGACTAGAATTGAAAGTAAGCTCTAAGGTACTTGCAGCTTTATATTTTAGGTCCTCTAGAATCATACTTTCTAATTATACTTTAAGTGAACTGTGAAGAGATATATTCATAGCAATCAGCTGTAAGACACACAAATGTTCTGCATGTAAAAGTGTAAAGCACCTTAGCTGCAAGATATCAATACATTTACTTATCCAGATGGCATTAAGAAATTTCGGGAAGCCACAATCACAAGATTATAGACAGAAGTTTTCCAATCACTACATTATTTTTGAAGCATAATCTAACCATTTCCGTGCGAAAAGCCATTTCTCTTTCTAGCGTTGAGAGGTGAGAAAAATGACGGTCGTTTTCAAAAAGAGTTGTTATGTGCCACCTGTGAAAAAATGATAAGTTAAAACTGAATATAGAGGTTGCGAACCTTTACTTAGTCATAAATATCAAGGAGCAGCTGGCAAAACATTCAACAAAAACCCAAAGTTTATTTACAAACTTTTCATTTTACTCAAACCAACATTCTCCTCCATTCAGATTATTTTAAACTGAAAAGATATGAACCCATAGAGCATTTATTAAATTCTGTTCTGAAATTAGTCATAATAGTCTAATTTATTTTAACTGAAGGATCAAAAGTTTAATGCTATCAAAGCTATCAAGTCTACATATTAGGAAAGAAAATTCAAATACCTGACAAAAGAATTGATTAAAAACTGGTGAAAATAACAGTTTAAGTATTGCATGTTTTTTCCCCCACAAAAAAACCTTTCTTGACTTGTATTTTAAGAGTTCTCTGCCATTACGTGTGCATGTGCTTACCAACAAAATTTTATTTAAATAAAAATGCAAGTATGGAGGAGAAGCCAAGAAAAATGCAAATAATTTTGGAGGCAAAATGTGCAAAGAGGAGCTTGATCTCCAGAAAGGATGGAAAAAGAAACAGAGCACTGCACATGACTCTGCTTTTGAATAGGAATTTGCAAGAAACAATCTACTAAAAATCAATAGTTCTTTTTCAGCTAGGAAACAAAAAACAGAGTTGCAGAACCTCTTATTTTTTATCTCTTCAAAAACAGCTAGGGAAATTCACTACAGAAGCCATTCTACTTCAAATGTATACTACAACAAATAGATTAAGTGAGGATTAGGATGGAACCTCAAACACAAGGACTGCACTAGCAAAAATTAGTTGAAAGGCCATTCTTCTGTACATAAAGAAAACACTGGCCAGAGGTTAAAGAAAAGATGATGTAAAACTAAGAAATTAAAGCAAAATCTAAATAAGACTTTCAAAATCCACTGAGAGTAAAAAGGTCAGTTAAGTGGACATGCACCTGAATTTGTATAGCTAAGCAACAATTTTCCACCTGGAAAGCAGGTTTCACTCTTCACTGAACAGGCTTAAGAAACTTCTCACATGAGCTTCACGAGACCAGAATTATTTATCTTGAAGAAAAAAATTTAGTTTTGAGAGGAAAGACTTAAATATATGTATTATCTCAAAAGGTTGCACAAATACAAACCAAAATGTATCTTAGTTATTTTAAAATACCATATTACTCTCAAGTAATAAATTTAACCTTACCAATGTAGGACTCCTGCAAAAGCAGCTGTAAAGGAAACAAAAGGTGCCAAGTTACTCAAATATTTAAATAACAGAACATGAAATCATGTTCATTAATTACAGTATTACTTCAGAGATGCACAGGAGGTACTCAGCCTCCAGAGAAATAGAAGAATAGGAACATCTGAATTAATGTTCATGGCCAGCTCCCTGAAAATCTGAAATTATGCTGATGGCATTCAGCAATAGGCAATGCTTTCCACCGATATCTTACATCACTCAAGTGATCACTCAAGTGATCATCCATCAGAATCTACTACACTCGTTTCAACTACCAATAACAAAACCGGATTATAAGCATTTTTCAAATAACAAACATGAATATTTTTAACACTCTGAAGTCACTACTTTAAGAGTTCACTCGGCTCATGCTCAGATTTTGGCTAATAAATAGATCATGCTAAGGCCTGATGTATGCTAGCAGCAGTGCCGCCAAGTCAAAGCAAGGGCAACACATAGGCAGGACCTGGTGTTCAGAGAGGGCTAACAGTCATTATGCAGCCATCATCATCTTCAGCTTGCTGTCTCATGCAGCCATAATGCTCACATACTGATTGTCTGGAAATTTCTTTAGAATCTGTTCACTCACAGAAATGGTACAGACCAAACTTAAAAGCTGGAAGATATAATACATCATCTTACACAAAGAGTTTTTAAAGCAGATCCAGTATCAGCTGGACTGTTGAGGCTTCTGTGCTTCCCAGTATGATACAGGAGACCCCCCTCTGCACTGTGATGGAAGAGGAAAGATAATCTCTCCCACCACAGAATCACAGAATTGTTAGTGTTGGAAAGCACCTTAAGATCATCTAGTTCCAACACACCTTCAGCTACATAACAGTTTTGCTCAGAGGTGAACAAGTTAGGAGATATGAGTTGCAAATTAGAGAAAGTGTGAGTTAGAAACATCACACCTTAAGTGGCAAATTAGTGAATTCCCATGCTGGGCTACTCTGTACAAAGCAGACTGAGCCCTTGTTTGTCATGTTTGTAGTTTTCTTTCCTAATGAGCTCATAAAAGTTTAATTTACAGAGTACATTGTCTTGTAAATTTGACAGATCCAAACAGACCATAACAACCAACACAAATCTAATTGAGACTGTAATTGCTAAAAAAGGTAGACTCTGCATGTAGTTACATTCCATTTATCCATTTGGAGACTATCTGTGCTGTTGTCACACAAATACAGAACAAGGGAGGCAGTCTAAGGGACAAATTGAAAAGTCAAATGATGATAAAGTGGTGGCTAAACAGTCTAGGTCTCTTTCTTGCACATTATGAGATCCACAGACAGCAGAAGACGCTTAATTTTACTTGGGCAGCATTCACAACACATTCAGAACTCATCATGGAAGTAAAGCCAGCATGAGTGTTGCAGCCCTCCACATAAAAGGGACATGGACCTTCTGAAGCAAGTCCAGAGGAGGCCACAAAGATGATTCAAGGGTTAGAGCACCCCTGCTATGGAGACAGGCTGACTGCTGGGTTTGTTCAGCCTGGAGAAGACTTCAGGGAGACCTGGTAACAGTCACCCAATATATAAAAGAGGCCTACAAGAAATCTGGAGAGGGACTTTTTATAAGGGCATGTAATGACATGAAAAAGGGAAATGACGTTGAATTGACAGAGAGGAGATTTAGATTAGATATTAAGAAAAAATTCTTCCCTGTGAGGGTGCCCAGAGAAGCTGTGGGTGCCCCATCCCTGGCAGTGTTCAAGGCTAGGTTGGATGGGGCTTGGAGCAACCTGGGCCAGTGGAAGGTGCCCCTGCAAGTGGCAGGGGTTGGAACTAGGTGGGCTTTAAGATTCCTTCCAACCCAAATCAGTTTGTGATTCTATAAAGGGCAGGCACTGAGAAGCATCACATTGCTCTTTTTATACTGAAGGTGTCTTGGCTGCTTTCTAAGAACACAGCGGCTATGTGTCACAGAAAGGTTGATTAGACTGGTTGTCTCAAATCCAAGAGAATCTTTATGGCTAATGAAGAGCCTTCTTATTCACACAGGCTACATGAAGCAGAGAGGGAATGCAGGGGACAATCATCCTTGCACCCAGCATGAGCCACAAAGATGTGCTGCGTCCCTCTCCAGGGTGCTGATTAGCACACAAAGCCTCAGCCACCCTGATGGTACAAGATAGGTCAAGGTGCTTACACAGAGATAAAACATGTATCAGCTGCCTGCACACCGATGCAGAGTATAGTCAGAGAGTTAGAGAACAGACACGTATTCAGAATGCATGGTATTTGCACATCGTCTGTTTCTGGAAAGCAGCAGTGACAAGAGAAAGAAAAACTCTGCAAAGTCATTAAATTTATATGCAAGCAGAGTGGACTGAAGGTACACTTCATGTGCCAATGTATATCCCCAAACGACCTTTTCCTGCAACATGGAGCCTGGAAGTGCTACTGCTGATAGTACTTATTGTCACCACAATACTGCTGCTAGCAACACTTGTCATCATTGTCACCACAGGTCATAAATGAGTTTGATGCATTATGAACCTCAATATTAACACTGAAGTTTAGTATACAAAGATGTGTGAAGTGAAACTGGACAAGATGAGGGGAGGAGGGGAAGAAAGAAAAACCACCAGAATTACCTAAAGGGAAAAAAAAAAAACAACCAACCAACAAAAAAAAAACAAAACAACAAACTCTAAACTACCTGCCTCTACAATTCAACGTTTCCCTTAAGTTGCATGCTTCATATATAGTAGCTGAGGTTGGACAATACCACACTGAAAATTCCTTAAGAGTTTTTTAGCTCCGTATTGGCCACCAAAGTAGTTTTCTTATGGTGAAGCCCGGATTTCAGTTACAAAATGAGTACCACAAGCTTTCATTTAGAACTTTACATTCTTACATATGCTTTGTAGAATGAAAATAAATCACAAAAGGACTGCTCAGTTTAGTTCACTTTAAGTGGAATTTAACGTCTTAGGAAAGTTTTGGGAGTCTGAGGCCTTTTTTTTTTTTCTTTTTTATACTAAAGACATTTCCCTTAGGTCTCATGAGAACTGCAAAGTCCTTTTTTAGAAAAGCAAACACAGACATGATCTGGAATTCAAGGTAAACCCATTTAGCTACATCAGCAACACAGCAAACCATATTCCAGGAACAAACATGTTTTGCAGTAATTGTATGGAAAGAAACAAAGCTATCCATACCTTTCTTAGTACTTACTGAGTTACACATTTGCACAGGGCATTATTTCGTTTCTTGGCAACATTTCTAAGACTTTCAACCAGATTAGATGCTGAAACACATTCATACATACAAACCCCAACCATAAAAAAATATCCATTTTAAGACCGATTATGTGTTAGTTAATAATACATAGAAAATCAAAATAAATGCACATTAACTGCCAGTACTGGTCACGATCTCAAATTCATGTGGTTCCAAATAAGCCAAATATGCAGTATTTTATTGTTGCAAATAACTGATCTATTAATATGGAAATTACAGTTCAGATTCAAACGTACCACTTGTTTCACAGAGAAAACAATATATTTAAATCTGATTCTTCCTCTCAGTAAATGTTTTATTTAAAGTCAATGCATTAAGTGTCAATACATTCACAATTATTTTGGAGTATTTCATATACATTTGTATAAAACTTCATAATATCACTCCATTATAAGCATAAAACCATGACCTATTATAATCACACAGCAATTCATGCAATTACTCACATTTCAAGAGACAATGCGCTTAATTCATAGACTTCCACTATGAGCCCAAATCGGCATTTTCAAACAGACTGCATCCAGACTTACATTAAGCTAGATTCTGATGGAAAACATGCAAATCAGCTCTTTAAAATTACTATCCTTCAATCTCATTAATATTCTTACTGGTGAGGGAATGAAGGAGTCCTATCGCCACAGAGATTTAGACAGCTACTATGTACTTAAATTTGCAGATGCCATTTTCTTACCCAAGAATCCCTAAAAGCAAAGTGTACGATCAGAATTTTGCAGACTAGGGCTATTATGTCAAATCTGATAGTTTATTTCTTCAGATTTCCTACTTTCACCTGCGTTCTATTCTAACAAAAGTAATATGAATGGCATATTAAAAGCATTCCAATTTTGGAAATTAAATATTGAAGAATGAAGCCATAATATACAGAACTCATTTACCAAGAGAGCAACAAATGCTGACATACTGTAAAATAGCAGGATGTGAAACATACCAGAAACTTAAGCTTTGCAAGTATCCCCAAAGTGATTAGGTATGAATACAGCAGAATTGTATGAGGGAATAACGAGGAACGTGCAAGCATCGTCTACTTTTGCAGCTTAGTCAAGATGTTTCACTGCAAGATTCTGTAGAATCTAGAAAGGATGTCTTCAAGAATGAGGCCTCGATTCAATGGTCATTACAAAAAAAAAAATCTGGATCTTAAGGCTTCAGTAAAACAAAAGCAAAAATTTAAACACCATTAAAACCAAAGGCCCCGGTTTCACATTCAGCATAGGTACATTCTTTGCTACTGCCAATACTGCACACTGTTACATACTTTGCTGTTAAGGGTTTACTCCTATTAAAAATATAAAGTGTTCCCTGAAGTATTTAATTGGTCATCTGGGTTTCACAGCCAAATTCCAACTCCAGAAATGATAAAGCTCTCCAATTTCAATCACAGGAAAGCATTTTTCAATTCTGATCGTCAGTTTAATGTTTCTGAATCATTTAAGTAACTACTAGCGTAGGAAACACTGAATAAACAAAGGTAAGCAAAGCGATTCTGGAACAGTTTAATCATCAATTAGTTTGTAAGCTGAGGGTTGTTCCCCTGCTACTGTTTTGCAATGTAATTCATCAAACTGAAGAAACTCCCTTTGGCAACAAGGACTACTGGTGGTGGGATTAATAGTACCTGCATCTTCGGAATACCTTGACAGTCTTTTAATAGAATAGCTTTCAGAGTACATCTAATTGTACATCTGACAAATATGTTACTATTTAACATTTATTAATTTTAGGAATGCATTTCTGATTTAATTTTGCAAATATTTCTAGTGCTTTTTCCAAGACTTTGGTTATTAGCCGTTTTATTATTCACTCCGAAATAACATTTGAATTTACAACCCCTTCCTGTTCTATGTTCTCCTACCCACAACCCTTCCAAAACATGATGTGTTGATTACATTTCTTATTATGAGTTGCTTCCTTTTTTTTTTTTAATCTTAGAAAATAACGAATAGCTAGGAGAGATCCACAAATACCTGAACAAGTACTTTCCCACAAATGTTCCGATACCACACTAACTGCTACAATAACAGCTTTACAAAAATTACCAGGTAGGAAGCTTTCTGTCCCTTTTGAACACAAGTGATGCATTTTCAGTTTCCAGAGTTGAATTTTTAAATACGTTTTTATACAGTTTACAATTCCAGAGTAAGAAAGATAAAAAGAACAGTATTCCCTCCCTCCCTCAAAATGTATTCCTTCTACTTACCCAGAAGGAAAGTGAGCCACATCTTGCTATCAGCTTTTACGATGGAGGCCTTCCTGTCATCCACAAAGACTGCCAAAAGAAAACAAATACCTTAAGCACCAATTAAGAACTGCTTCTGTAAAAGGAAAACTGCTCAAACTCTGCCGCCTCAACTTTCTGTTTAAAAGGCTTGACTACAAAAACGCTGCAAGAAGTTTCACACGGCAAGTTAGTAACTACACATAAAAGCGTTGAACATCACAGGTAGACTATTAAGGTGACTACCCAAATCACCAGGCTTTTAAATCCTGAAATAACTTTGTCAAAACGAGCTGTCGAGGGATAATTCCTATATAGGTATGCTATTGACAAACTCACTCAAACGGAAAGTCAGCCTTCTAAACAAGCAACAAACCGGAGTGAAGGTTGCTTACTTCTCCCCCAAAGGATGCTTAAGTGTCAAAACAAGCCCTTTTCCTTTCCCTCGCCTCCGATTCTCACCGACACCGGTGCGGGACTTGTCAGCTTTAACCTCCTCCCGTGGTGACAGGCTGGAGGACGGGCCCGGGAAAGTCGGGAGAGCAGCCGATCTCCAGCCGCTGCTCCCGGCAGTGCCGGACACAACCCCGCCGCGGGCAGGCGGCGTGAGGCCATAGGGATGGCCGCTCCCAGGGTCCCCGGGTCGCCGTCCCGCCGCTCCCCTTCCCCAGTCAGTAAACAGAAAACACCCCGAACCACGGAAGCTTCCGCGCCGTGCCGGACAAGTCTACCGACACCCGGAAAGAGCGCAGGGAGGCGAGACCGAGCCCCATCCCACTTCCCCCACGCGGAAGAGCTGGCCCCCCCAGCCCGGCGGGGGCAAAGGGGGCTGCTCTCCCCCCTCACCCCGCACCTCACCTCCGAGCCGGTCTCTGCAGCCGCGCAGCAGCCTCAGCGGCCCGCGGCCCAGCACGTCCCGCAGCCCCTCCGCCGCGGGCCCCTCCCGG